>CABFWB010000508.1:142431-162110 GCA_902151455.1 Timema bartmani
GTAGCCATTTTGTTTGGAATATTTATTAATGTTCATAAATGAAATTTAATCAAAATCGTTAGAGCCGATTTTGAGAAAATCGACTTTTTCTCTTTTTTCCCTTCAGTAAACTACCCTTAATTTTAGGGGTAGATATCCAATTCCAAAAACCCCTCGGGGCAACCCTATGAAAACCCTAGATATAAAGTTTTAGCTCAATCGGTAAAATAGTTTAGGCTCTAGTTGGAGGTACAGACAGACAGACAGACAGACGGAAATTCAAAAACCACTTTTTCCGATTCAGGGAGTCATGAAACGTCAAGATTAATCAAAATCTCGAGTTCGATTTTTTTGACGATCACCATACTTTCTCTACCTGTAAGATAGAGAGAAAGTAAAAAGCACATTTAGCCCAGGGTTGATATTAATTTAGTATTATTAAAAGGAGTCACGAATTAACAGACCCAATTCGATGGCCGTTAGGTCTAACGCACCAATCTCACAGTAGACTAGACTGCCAATGACGGGGAGATCGAGGTTCGAATCTCGGTCGGTTGTACTGAGGGTGATTATTTCCAAAATGGTTTTCCATTTTACCTCCACGCAAATGCGGGTACATTACAAAATCAGATAGCTTGAACGGGTGATAAGCGTGGTGCTAAAAAAACTCTTTCCTTTCCTTAGCCGTTTTTCCCACATAATTTTGTATATTTCTCAATCCCTAAAAATACAGGTTGCTAACACACATTGTGAACTGCCAGAACAATATGTGCTGTAGCACTGATGTTATAACTTTTAAAGATGAGTGAAAACTACGAGACCTCTATGGTGTCTTACAGGACTCTCTAATCCTTGTGGAACACAATAAGTTGGAATTCTCACAAGTGGTATAACATGGAGGAAGAATGATGAAGGAAAATTTCTGAGGAAATATCAACGCTTGTTTCATCCACGTACTTATGCTAAGCTACCTAGGCCTAGTTCTTGACAGCAACCAAAAGGTTTAACTGTTTAGGACGTTCTGTAGTAACACAATGCATAGAAACGTTGGTAAGATAGACACAAAGTGTCCACTCGTGCCTGGCACTCTAATGGTAACAAGGGTCCAAACGTGTCACCATTCTATGTGAGACAGCCCGCTTATGAAAATGATCCTCTTGAAGACTGTTGTGACACTGAGACAGGCTCTTGTAGTGAATGCCCTTCCACAAGATGTCTATTGTCGCGGGAAAAAAGAACAATCCGAGAAAATTGTATCTGTCCCATAAGCGCTGACTTGTAAAAAAAAATGGGGGGTGCTCTATAAAACGGGGTGTGGGTGTGGTATAACATTTGCAAATTTTCAAGCGCCATATTTTAAAAAAATTGCAAAAATTAAGGTGCAATTTGTTAGTCGCAATGTATGGCCACACAAATGCGGGTACACTTTCTCTAAATTCAACCTTGCTCACCCTTAATCCATTAGCGTAATTAGTACAAAAGCGTATAGCTGGAATGGATCGTAAGACACGGTGATAAAAAAAAGTGTTGAGAATAGTAGGTGAGAGGGAGGAGGAGTTGAGGGGAGTGGGTGAGTGGGTGCTGTAAATAGGGGAGGGAATAGAGGCAATTAACTTTAGTTGAGAGGGGTGGCTGAGTGGGTGCTGTAAATACGGGAGGGAATAGAGACAATTAACTTTAGTCGAGAGGAGTGGGTGAGTGGATGCTGTAAATATGGGAGGAAATAGAGGCAATTAACTTTAGTCGAGAGGAGTGGGTGAGTGGATTCTGTAAATATGGGAGGGAATAGAGACAATTAACTTTAGTCGAGAGGAGTGGGTGAGTGGATGCTGTAAATATGGGAGGGAATAGAGACAATTAACTTTAGTCGAGAGGAGTGGGTGAGTGGATGCTGTAAATATGGGAGGGAATAGAGACAATTAACTTTAGTCGAGAGGAGTGGGTGAGTGGATGCTGTAAATATGGGAGGGAATAGAGACAATTAACTTTAGTCGAGAGGAGTGGGTGAGTGGATGCTGTAAATATGGGAGGGAATAGAGACAATTAACTTTAGTCGAGAGGAGTGGGTGAGTGGATGCTGTAAATATGGGAGGGAATAGAGACAATTAACTTTAGTCGAGAGGAGTGGGTGAGTGGATGCTGTAAATATGGGAGGGAATAGAGACAATTAACTTTAGTCGAGAGGAGTGGGTGAGTGGATGCTGTAAATATGGGAGGGAATAGAGACAATTAACTTTAGTCGAGAGGAGTGGGTGAGTGGATGCTGTAAATATGGGAGGGAATAGAGACAATTAACTTTAGTCGAGAGGAGTGGGTGAGTGGATGCTGTAAATATGGGAGGGAATAGAGACAATTAACTTTAGTCGAGAGGAGTGGGTGAGTGGATGCTGTAAATATGGGAGGGAATAGAGACAATTAACTTTAGTCGAGAGGAGTGGGTGAGTGGATGCTGTAAATATGGGAGGGAATAGAGACAATTAACTTTAGTCGAGAGGAGTGGGTGAGGGGATGCTGTAAATATGGAAGGGAATAGAGGCAATAACTTTAGTTGAGAGAAGTGGGTGCTGTAAAATGGAGGAGGAGATGTAGATGATGGAGGGTATTAAATTTAGTTTAGTGTTGATAAGTGAATGAATGGGTTTGGAAGGTGAAAAGTGGTAAATGGAAAGGTAAACGACTCATAATAGATGGAAGAGCCGAATTGTACCCACTTGAAATGGTCTCTATTTTGACATATTTTACAAAATAAACAATCCATAGTAAAAATCCTAGATTGTATTCACGTTCTTGTATTCTTAAATCGGTTAATGTATTAAAACAAACGTAAAACTCCAAACGCTGACAACTACTTACTGGAACTTTATCCACAAGTTCAAGACGCTACTTTATCTAAAATCTCTTACAGTCAACAGAGAAGCCAAACAAAAATCCTGGAAATATATCAAATACAGGAGAGAACATGGGGCTCTTCTTTAATCTTAAATATGGTAACAAGTTGCTTGTGTCAACCCTGGTGGTGTGGCCTAAAAACTGTCACCCAATTCTAATTACCTTAATTTATATATTAGGTTTATCCTGTAAATAAAATAACTAAATCACTAAGATTTACAAAAAGTACAGTTTTCTAATATTAGACTAGTATACATATATGTATACATATATATTAATCGGGACATATAACTGTTTTGTAATATATTTAATATCGTTATCGAGAGTCTTGAATGTCTGAGGCCTCCGAAAGTACTTAACCTAAAAATAGAACTCTTTCACCAATCGTTTCTAAATATTCTGTAGATTAACTATCTGTCTTTACTTAGTTCTACTTTCTCATAAGAGGAGAAAGTATTGTGATTTTTTTAAATTTGCTCTCGATATTATAACGAATCTTTAAGTTTTATTTGAACATGAATCCAATAAAGTTGATTTTACATTTTCTGTTTGTGGCCATTTCTTTCTGTCTGTCTGTCCTTAGCCACCGATTCAAAACTATCTGATGGATTTTGTCTCAACTTGATATTTAGATTTTATAGGGCTATATTATAAAACTGTTTTGTTTTTTTTACCTTGGCCCTTCATTTAAGGGTAGTATACCGAACCGAAGAGTAGTTTTTTTTACTTCCAAATATTCCAAAAATGTCCATGATAACTTTGTTTTTTGGGAAGCTGGGAGTAGTTTTTCATAATAAATAAGAATATTTTTATTTTTACGAATAAAAAATAACTTTAAAGTGGTTTACAAATAATTTATTTTGAGAATTTATATGTTATTCAATGTAATTGAACAATTTGATTTAAAATATAAATTTAAATAATGATTATTATGATAAGCAAGATGATGTGTTTGCTTTTATGGGGAAAACATATTTAGGGATATTTTACTCAAAACCTAATTTTGAAAATTACTTTCAAAGCCATCATACACAATTTGAGAAAGTTTGTGCGATTGTGTCGTCCCATTACTTTAAGTTGATTCCCATACGTCCGATAGTAAGTGAGCCGTGTAGTTAAATATAAGTTTATTTATTTAGCTTAAATCGTTCAGCTAAAAGTATTGTATACTTACGTATTTATGATGTATGCTTTCATCGTAGGTATTTTTCAGTGCTGTTGGACTGGATTACTGATGACGGGAAGATTGTGGTTCAAATACCGGTCAGGTGTACTAAAGATGGTTTTTATTAAGTGGTTTACCATTCTTCCTCTATGAAAATGCAGGTACAATCCCTCTAAAATTCAAACTTCCTCTTCTTTGTACCTAGAGCGTAATAAATGTAAATGTATAGCCCGAACGGGTACTAAAACTTATGGGGTTTGGGGGTAAGAAATCATAGTAAGTACCGCAAACAAAGGTTTAAAACCAGTTATTATTCTTTTTAGTAGTAGTAGTTATTTCAACACACAGCAGACATGTCGCACTATATCATTTTTATTATTAAATAATTCAACATTAATGCTTATCAAACTAGGCCTGGTAATAACAACAAAATAATATTATAAAACGCATTTGTTACATAAACATTGTAAATTAATTCGCAATTTTTGAAACTAAAACATATTAGCCTTTGTGCCAGGATGGTTTTGGTGGGGATTAGATGACGAGGGTGAATAATTAATATGTTGTAACTCTTGTGAATTAATTTATCCACCAAGTTCCTTAGTGATCCCGAGAAAAGGAGTCGTCGTGACACCGCTAAAGCTAAGCCAGAAAAAAGTTATATTTTAATTCTCCTAGGTGAAAGTACTGAGTTGCGCCCATCTACAAAACTAGAATTATTATTACTAACCCGCCTCGGTGGCGTAGTTAGCTAACGCACTAGTTTCATGTTGAGCTATACTGCCGAGGATGAGGTTCAAGGATCGAGGTTCGAATCTCAGTGGGATGAACTGGGGTGGTTATTCCTAAATGGTTTTCGACCCTCCCTCCACGCAAATGTGGGTTCACTTCCTCTAAATTCAACCTTCCCAATTCCTAACCCATTAGCGTAATTAGTACTTAAGCCCGAATGGTTAGTAAGACGCTGTGCTAAATAATAACTAAAATTATTATTATTATTATCATTATTATTATTATTACTGCAAGGTGAATTAAAAAATATATTTACAGGATTCCCACTAGAATTGTTTATTTGGGAAATTTTTAAATGTAAAAAACTACGAATGGATATAATGTATTTGCCTTGAGCGCAAAGAAGGAATAGAGCTTCCGCATAGTATTTATAGAAGTGACAGTTTATAAATAAAGAAAGAATATTCTTTATATGTAACCATATCTTTCATTTAATTGGGATGTTCTTAAGTATGTATTGCTATCTATTTCCAGTAATAGACCCCTGTTAGAAACTGAATGTTTGCCAAATGGCTTCAACAATGTTAACATATGCTTACACACTTTTATCTCAGTAACAATATACAAGGGCGCCCATGTGGGTTTTCCATATGGGGGGCAGATTAGAGCCAAATCTGCTGGGGGGGGGGTGGCACCGCCCCTCCTCCTCGAGAAATTTAACCTTGTGGGAGGGGATATTAGAGCATCTGATCAAAATTCTGAGCTAATCAAATGAATTTCAAGAGCCGATTTCCGCAAAAACAGAAAGATTCTGAAAAATTAACAAAAAATAAAATAAAGTTGTAGAGAAACCCATTGAAAAGAAACAGTTTATTTTTGATAATTTTATTTATCAAAACAAACTGAAAAGAAATCTGTTGAAGAGGTAATATGAATAAATCAACATTTTATCACTATTATCTCTGTTTACTCCGATAATCATGATTCATAGCTGTTTTAATAGCAAATGGCAGTCAAATTACAAACACACAATTTTATTTTTTTCATAAAATTGAAAGAAAATAAAGTAAATATTGCATAGTGATAAGTGGGGGCTGAAGCCTTCTTAATCAACCATTTATGGGCGCCCATGACAATATAGCCTGCTAATAGATCCTTGACTATGTTAAAAGCTTAGTCAAGGCCAACTTTATTGAGAAAATAATCAATTATTAATACGTTTTCATAAACTGTAATTTTTCAACGCATCGTCACTATGATTGCATCTAACATATCGTCAACCTAGTATGCAAGTGTTCTATCCCCAAAATTGTTAAATTTGAGATATTTGGTGTTTACGTTTATTTAGGATGCATATGATTCACCTGCGGTGAAATTGAGACTATTATATTATTACTTAAGAAGATACAAGCTCGAGTTGTCATCTAGTAACATTGGTTTTATACACAAGGTCAAACTTCAATGCTCTTTTACACAAAAGTGAAAAATTGGACATAGAACAATTGCATTCTCGGGTGATAATATCTTACAATACAGTATTTTTTGCAAGTATATTTCTACCATAGAATTCATATTGTATTTAACTGTCCGCTTTTATTTTGTTATGCAAACATTAGATTATTAAAACTAGTAGTGAGAAAATAAAGTGAATGGATACCATGCAAGGTTAAGCATTGCCGTAATTTCAACAATCAGGAAGCAAAACAAAAGCATAGTTTTTAATTTCCTGTCACGTGTAATAAACCACGTGCGGTGACATGCATGACTCGGACTCGGAAGGCCGGGGTTACATACCCGAACTGGTGTACTATTTTTTACTTCATAATCCGTTCTTTATTAATCATTTTAACAGATCCCCTCGCAATGGTGGGCACGGGGAATAGAAGGTCAGGCTCAAATTGTATATTTTATGACAATGAGAGGTCGTGATTGGGTGTAGGTTTTCCTCTCCTTACCACCATATAAATGCGGCTACATTTCCTCCATCCGACTAGCATAATTGAATGCGTTTATCCCGGACGGGTAGCTAGACATAGAGAAAATATTTTATTGCTGAACGATTTATATCATACTATCATATTTACATGAAAGGTCTAATAAATACATTTGAGGCTATCTCTTTGATATTTTGTCTGAATTATGTTCGTAGCTAAACTTCATTACGTTAGTAAAGTTTTAAAATGTAACCAAACTTGTATTAAAACAAACCCATAATTATGATCGTAGTCCTCAATAATAAAAAATAATTAATCCCCTTGCATAAAATCCGGACTGACAGACGAGATGCCAAAAAATCAAGTTAAAACAGAACCTCGATTTTCTCAAACAATAACAATATATACACATTTAGATGTAACCTTATTAATAAGTATCAATGATTTATAAGAAAGAAATAAATAAATAATAAGCTTAAAGAAATTCCGTCAAATCTTCAACTTTATGCTAAGTTTTTTAGCACCACGTCTTACTACCCATTTGGTTTGTACGTATGTGTATAAACTACGTTGATGTATTTGAGACGAGGAAGGTTGAATTTAGAGGAAGAATACCTGCATTCTCGCGAAGAGAGAGGGACAAATTATTTAGGAAGAACAATGCCATCAGTAAACCCGACCAGAATTAGAACCTCCACCTCCCAGTCATCAGCAGTCTAGCCTATTGCGAGGGGAAACCCCGGCCCGTGGACCAAATACAGTCTCCGGTGTGTCCAATCCGGCTCGTGGGATAAATTATTGAAATGTGTTGCTTGGTGACGCAGGCTTTTTTAAACACAACAAAACTGTTTTTATAAAACCATGTTAAAAATCCACATCTCAAAACCTGATAAACCATGCCCATGCATCGTCATATTCGTGCGAACAAGTGTTTTCAACCATAAAACTTAAGAAAAATGATCTTAGAAAGAGACTTACTAATGAGCATCTGTCTTCTTTCTTGAGAATTACCCCCTCATAGATGCACTCATCTCACGCACCATGATATAAATCTTCTGAACGAACTTAAAGTCATTATAGTATTTATAATTGTTTTGAATTCTCAATGTCAGTCTATTATCTGCGTGTTTATAATTCTTTTAAATTAATTTTGAAGAAAAATTTACTGGCTTACCATTTTTATTTTACATGTGGCCCTCCTGTGAGTAAAGTTCCATAGCGCATAGAAGCAAGTCCATAGATGATGCGGCCATGAAAGCGGGTTTATTTATCTTCATAATTGTAACATAAATAATAATAATAATAATGATTTGTGTGTGCGCGCGGTAATAAGTTTAAGATATGTCCATAACAGACTGGTGCAATCAGTGTAGGCCTATGATCCCTGGTGAGAAATCACAGCCCTGGCACCCCCGCCCCCTCCACCATTACCCTTCTACAATCATATTTTACGTTGTTTTATCTCGAGTGGTGTAGCCCAAGGGTCGTAGTAGAGTTAGAAATACTCTGGTCCAGCTTTACCTGGCTAGGTCTGACTGTCGGTCGAGTGGGTAACTTGGCGAGAGTTCTGTGTATTACCGGGTAAAGAGGGGGGGGGGGCGAGCTCCGCGATATTAGATTAGGAATCTGCGAGTAGCCAGGAAATGCTTCGTGCTCTGCATTGAACGGTCAATATGTGATACAGGATGGTCCATAGCATCAGAATACCAAAATTACCTCCTTGGGTTTGCTTCCTTTTCTATCTATATTTTCATTGGTATACTAGAGGCGACAAATTTGACATCGGTTCAAAACAAGGCTCACAATCTTTATAATATCCTTGACAAGGGAAATATACTGTAACTATTTTGTAATTGTTTTTTTTTAATGATAGGGAAATATAAACTTTACTTGAATCATAACTTTTATAAAGCAGAGCCAAACTTTCCAAGAATAATCTAAACAATTACATAATTCAACCGTACAGGTTTTTACACCTTCCAATAGAGTGTGAAACATAAAAAAAATGTAATGCTAAGAAAATAATTCTTTAGATTAATATTCTTATTTTACTAAAATGATTGGGTGTTCTGTCTCACGGCAGGTCCATTCCTTATGTCAGTGAATTTAGACCGCCAATCCAACCTGTCTCCTTCTTGAGCTCCAAGAAGTTTCTTCTTTCCTTCAAGTAACCCAATATTTGAATCCTATTTCTTCCTAAGCTCCTCTTTCCCTCAACCTTGCCTTCTATGAAGTCGTGCAAAATAAAGTTATTATTTCGTGTATTAGCCTATATAAGCGTATAACCCGAACGGGTAGTAAGACGCGGTGCTAAATATAATAATATTAGCCTATATAACTGAATAAAGTATAAACTAAATCGTTAAAGTTTTTTTTTAACACCAACTTAAGTGTTAGCCTGATAATTCCTCAAAAAGATATAATCTATTAAGAATAAATTCATACATGCCTAGGAAATACCAATAAATGTGGACATAAATATTATTCACAATGTGGGATCAAATATAAACAGAGTGATGGCTTGAGGAAAGAAAGGGCAATGGCTTAAGGGTGCATAAAAAACCTTTTGGTAACATATTCAAGGATGATTTTTATATTGTTTATAAGATTTATTCTATTAAATACAATTAAAAACTAATAATGCCTACGTACAACCCAAACGTAAATAATTCGTATTTAAAATAGTTGCGGAGAAATTATGAAAATTGGAAAATTTCCCTCATGTTAAAGTACCCTCAATGTCATTTTCGTGAGAAAATGAGAATCGCTATCTTGTTTATAATAATACAAAACGGTGTCTAGATATAACATTCAATCAAAATCATTAAAGTGAATTTTGAGAAAATCGATAATTTTTTTTCTCTTTTATGCCTTCAGCAAACTATCCTTAAATTTAGAGTTAGAAATATAATTCCAAAAACCCCTTGGTGGGATCTTATAAACACTCCAGATACCAAGTTATAGCCAATCTGTATAATAGTATTCGGCTCTAGCCCGAGGTACAGACAGACAGACAGATGGCATCGTGAAAACAACTTTTTTTGTTTAAGGGGGTCATGAAACGTTGACATTTATGAAAATCACGACTTTGAGTTTTTTGATGATCACAATCATTTATCTCCATTGTGTCAAGAGAAAGTAAAAATACCAGTTCAGTAAAGTTTTTTTTAAAAAACTATCTTACATTAATCCACTTAAATGAATACATTTTAAAACGTTATTTATCGATGCTCTCAAAACCGTTTATGTAAACAAATGAATCGTTTTGTTAAATCAAAGCTTATCTATTGGAACACAATAAAATTATTTAATTACTATATCGAATTTAGATTATAAACATCGTTATTAATACTTAGTCACAATAAACAATATTAAAACATGAATATATTGCAATGCTAATGCTGTATGCAATAAACAGCGACCACACTGTGATGGTTAAACACGTTTTACTGGCAACAGACACGTAATTAAATTGATTTCTATTAATATATGATATTCAGAAATAGCCGAGGAATTTATGAATCATAACTAATTAAACTATTTTGGTGACCTAAACAATTTATAGGTTTTCCTCGACAAGTGTTAATATATCATTAATTTTTTAATATAATAAAATATCAAAATAACCAAATTATTAGCAACCACATAAATAGTGTATACACCTTACTAAAAAGATTATTTAACAGCTTACTATCTGCTTTGGTGGTTGCATGGTCTAAGGCCTAACTTTCACAATAGACTAGACTGCGGATGACAGGGAGATTGTGTTTCGATGCCAGTCGGGTGTAATGAGGGTGGTTTTTACTAAATGGTATTTCGCTCTCTCTATCTTTCTTCCTCCAGCCCGCAAATTCGGCTACACTTCCTCAAAATTCGGCTTTCCTCATCCCTACCCATTAGCGGAATTAGTACATAGGCGTATAGTCCGAACGGGCAGTAAGACGTGGCGATATATATATATATATATATATGTATATATATATCTAACTTCCCATCACCGGCAAATCGTATTGTGAGAGCTAATAGGTTGATTGAAACTTTTTTTTTAAGGGTACAAGACAAAAAGAAGGAAGGTCCCATTTTAATTAAAAGTGAGCTAGCGCTGATCTGTTGGGCAATAATAAGACCTTTCTATTGCACTATAGATTATGGTTAAAAGAGATATATGGCTTTTTTTTTTTTTTTAAGTATTAGCTAATGTCCCTATTGAGTTACTTACTGACTCCATGGCATAAGGAATTCTAAAGCTCATTCCCGAATTAAAAAAAGTATGCCATCTCTAGTTCTATCCAGTTCACCTTTTTACACCCTATCTCTTTTAGGTCCACTCTAATGCTATCCTCCCATCCGCTTTTAGGTCTTTCAATTGGGTTTACCAGTCAATATTCTGTACACGGATCTAGATTCTCCCGTTGGAGCTGTATGCTTTTCCCACCGTAATCTACGAGACTTGATTATCCTAACGATGTCTTGTGATGAGTACAGGGTATTTAATTCTTCATTATGTAACCTCCTCCACTCCCCAGTGACCTGATCCCTTTTCGATCCAAGCACTATGTTTTCGAACATCCTAAATTTGTTTTTGGTCACTTAAGTTAAGAGACGACGTTTTACACTCCATAAATAACAACAAATACTAAATGTATGTAAAAATGATGAAATATCGCACCTTTATATTTCTGCAGTGATCCGTCAATATCACCTTGTGATAAAGAAGTGGAGGTTTCTCAGCTGGATTGTCGTCAGATCTCGCCATAGAGCAAGCACTGTACTTTTTTTTCATGTTAGTTGGTTTTATTTGTGCACCACATGTCATTTTATTCCAATTCTTCATAGAAAGGGCCTTATCTTAAATAGTTCTAATCGAATCCAACTCGAATCTCTTGCCTAAAAAAATTTTTAAGAGTAAAATCCGAATCGAATATCATGCTAAATTTATTTTATCGAATCAAATCCTAGTCGAATCCCATGTTTAAATAAAAATGGATCAAAAATTTTATTTTAATAAAATGATGTTCGTATCTTAATCTATTAATTTATTCTAGGTTTGCTGTCATTATGTTTAAAATCGAATCTGTGTGAAATATTTTACCATGCTAATATTCCGAATCCAATCCAATATAAAAAATAATAATTTATAAATCTTTTTGACACACTTTAGGTTTATTTAAAAAAATGTAACAAATATCCCTAATTTAAAAAGGTGAAAATTGAATTAAGATCACACAACTTTTTAAATCATTGTACCAGATAATCACTAACAATTATCTCCCACGTGATTACTTTACTACCTGGAACTCAAACTAATTTATCTCTTCACTCTACCACGCAACTGGTTTCCGGTCTATTCATATTAATTTATTAATTAAGTATGAATTATAGATTCGAATTTTGAGCTAATCCCATCGAATCTGAATCTAAGATCTATTTTGAATCTAAATTTTGAATCAATTCCAAATTTTACTAAGATTCGGATTCGGATTCGAAATTTTACACAGGCTTTAGTTGTAGGTACATTTATTATCATATATACTTCCTCATCCTTGACCTATTGCTATAAAAATACGTACAGCCCAGATGGGTAGTAAGATGTGAAACCAATTATTTTTTAATATTTTATACAGTGAAATGTTGGAAGATGTATCTTCAACCACTCGGATTTAAGGAATCACACGGACACACGAATCAAGTTCCACCTTATATGTGTTTCTGATAGGCTAAACGTAAGCTAACGTGACCACGAATACTTAAGATGCTGATTATCCAACAAACGAGGGAGCTTACGTAAGCAATTGTAGATAGATAGTAATGCAGTTATTAATCCGAAAGCATTTGAGACTTTGTAGACAATATATTAGTTCGATACCAACAACGAAGAATTTAATGGTTTAGAAGAATATTCTAAAATTTATTATTCAAAAGGAGGGTGAAATTTAATAATTAGATAAAATATTAAATAGGTTCTAGCTTGTTGCCTTGCAATTAATAATTATTGGGCCACATAAATAGGTCCTCTCTAACCACGTTAAAAATGTTAATTAAGAAAATATAAAATTCACCAACAAGTATGAATGATAATAGTATATTAATATCGGTTAAAGGAGTTTGTGAGTTTATTAAAGATACAATTTAAACTTAGGTCTATATTTAGGAAAGTAAAATTGTTTCTGACGTCACATGAGAAATTTTGCTGATATTTTAACGGATTTTATTAGGTTCATAACTGAAGAGCTCTTCCACACTATCAATTTACTAGCCATTCTCCAAGGGTTTTTTTTAGCACCACGTCTTACTACCCGTTTTGGGTTGTACACACATGTACTAATTACTCTAATGTGTTGGGGATCATGACTTTAATTTTAAGGAAGTGTACCAGTATTTGTGTGGAGGTATAGTGGAAAAGACATTTTAGGTAAATCACTTTCAGTACATCTGACTGAGATCAAACTCCAATCTCCTGATGATTGGAAGTCCAGTATATTGCGAGATTAACGCCTTAGAACATGTGGCCAACGAAGCGGGTTTCTCAAAGCTGCTTATCATAAATAAAAGGGATTTACCACAGGGACTAGATTATTTTTAGGATTACACGCGATGAAAGTGGTTTCAGCAAGTCCGCCGTTACCAAATTCAAACATCACAGTACGTACGTCGTGCGGTAGCTGATAACGTCGATAGAGAAGATGTCTAAGAAAAAGAATACACCACAAACCAGGAAATGGCATTAACACCCCCAATTTATCCTCTCAGACGCCCCAAAAGGGAATTCTAGAGATATAAGAATGGAATACATAAAAAGAAAGTTGAAAAACGTAAAACTCAAAAGGTCA
Organism: Timema bartmani; assembly: GCA_902151455.1. NCBI lineage: Eukaryota > Metazoa > Arthropoda > Insecta > Phasmatodea > Timematidae > Timema > Timema bartmani. Next base: position 155,961 of record CABFWB010000508.1, read on the forward strand.
AATTTCCACCGGGTCCACCATGTGAAAGCCACTATTCATTGAGCTTCTCTTCACTCCATCACCCTCCTATGCCCTATTGGGAGGTAAATGTGCCCCTAGATACTCATATGGTCCCCCGTGGGCCCATTATCCTGGGACACCCTGCAGTCGTGTTCCTAGGGCCACTCAAGGAAGCCCCAATAGAAGACGAGAACAAACTCGTATGGTCCTGTGCAGATAATTCTTTATGCCACAGTGTAGCTACGGTGTTTTTTATATATAGCTATATTAATTATATTGTTAAATTAAAAAATGATACCTGGAGACGGGAATCGAACCTAGGACATTGAAAAATAGCAGGACTCCTGAATATCTCATTGGTAGAGGGCTATGGCTAACTAATTTCAAACACAAACTATTGTTTTAATGCGTTAACTAGATAAAAAATATATTTACACTCAAGTATATTAAAATATTTAAAATAAATACATTTCATACAAGTTTTTAAATGTACTGTAATTTTGTAAAGAGGTTTTTACTTGGAATTTTCACCTATGACTTGGGTTTTTTATTATGCACACAATCTTACCATCTGCCTGGGTTATCCGCATTTAGCCACACTAATGGAGTAGGGATAAGAAAGGTAAAATTTATTTAAAGTTTACCTCTTACTAACCTGGAAAGAGAGAAGGAAACACCTAACCATCACTGGCAAACCAGACGGCGTCTAGTCCATGCGCTCACCGATGTTGATGATTTGTGACTTTTTTTTAGCACCTCGTCTTACTACATGATTAATTGTGTAATAAGCCACTTCGGTGGCCGCGTTGCCAAACGCGCTACTTTCGCAGTAGACTAAACTGTCGATGACGGGGAGATCAAGGTTCGAATCTCGGTCGGGTGTAATGAGGGTAGTTTTTCAAAATTGGTTTTCTAATCTTCCTCCACGTAAATGCGGGTACACTTCCTATAAATACAACCCTTTTCATCCCTAAAATCATTTGAGTAATTATTACGTAAGCGTTTAGCCCGAATAGCGTGGTGCGGTGCGGCAAATGTTTGTTTTTTTAATTGTGTATTGAATGTTTGTATGTACTTGTTAAAAATAAATAATTATTATTCGCTTATGTTTTTGTTATATTTGGGCACTAGGTATTTTAAATCTCATGTGTGCCCTCCGGGCAACTCCCCAAAAAAACATGTGGCTCTCAGCCGGGGGAAGGATGGACATGCCTGTCTCGGACCATTCATACATCTTAGTGGGTTAGGCTGTTGTCTACTTTTACTGTAAAAAAAACAATAGTATGGTTTAAAGTCTACTGCTATTTGATGCTTCGGTAAGATATAATCTTATATTGAAACGAGGATTAAACTGTTTCAACTCAAAACGTCAAATAATATTGAAATCATATTGAAAGTGGTTTCGTGTATAAACGAATAAATTGTTTTATAAATATTGTTAAAGTATAATTTTTTTATGGAACTCTTAAAACAAATTTAATATATTTGTTTTAGAATTTTGTTCTTGAAATTAGATCATGAGTTGTACAGAGTCTTCTAAACTATATTAATGGGGAAGCATACGATTGCTTCGCATCCTATTCTAATTTGGAAGTAAATTGCGCCCGAGCGAGGTTTTTCTGGTTAGTTACCTAGAAAAACAACGTAAAATAAGAAAATAAACTTTTCTGACTTAAAATTGTAACAGAGTTTTGACTTGTGTAGTTCCTTTTAACTTTAATACTATACCAAATTATTTATTATAGAGTAGTTCGTGCTAAGGCTGTTACATGGGGAGGGCATTTTATGCGTTTGGAAATCCCGAATTTTTGAAGAAGTGGTTTTATATTTTTAAATATGGTTTTCACCAAACTGTAGGCTAAAGCTATCAACAGGTTCCTATCTAGCCATAAAGTTTAAATTTTAAGATTAATTGTTTTAAATTTATCTACGCTTTACTCCAATATTTGTACTTCTGAGTTTAAAATAAAACGATAGAGACCTAGAACTAGCCATCCTCTATCATTTTTTGATAGGGTCACAACAGAAAATTTGAAGAAAATGCGGGATTGTTTTTCTTAAGGTTTTACATAAGTTACCAGACTTTTTTTTTAATTTTAAATTAAAAGTTTAAACTCTTTAACTGGTCAAAACTTAAGCCTAAATTTGGTTGAAAACCTTTTTAAGAAATATCAAACCACTTAGTAAATAATCCAGAATTTCGAAACAGCTGCAACGCTTTCAGTGCTCCATCATGTAACACCCTTAACGAGCTGTTGTATCAGACTGGAGCACTTTGTAACTGCCGATGCCAGTACCGGTTTCCAAATACATGTTTTAATGCTTTCATGAGGGAGGAGCGAGAACAATTTAAATAACAGATCGGTGTATCACGTATAAGTTAAGTTAACTCTAAATTTGGTTTACCCTAAAAGGTAGCAATACTACTTTGCACGTTTCCCCTACGGGGTAGATCAGAGTTGGGCAACACATTTTTCACAATGTAGCCACAGATATGGCGAGTGAAAAGCGAATTTTGCCACACCATGTAAATATAGATAAATTAGGTTGCTCAACAAACAAAACAAACAAAACACACTGTTTAAACAAGTTTATTCAAAACATGTACACTTTGACTTTTCGGCTACAACTGCCTCAGACGCAAACGATAAAAATTGTTCTGATGGAAAATGTAAGATAGTTTAATGAGATGAATTGACAATCATTTTGTCTGAAGAAAGAGATGAAATGAAATGTTAGGAGAGGAGAGATGAGTATTATATTACATTGTTGCGTAATGGTTCATTCAACAAGCGGAATACTTCCAATGATATGCAGGAAATGTTCAGTTACAACCAACACAAGCCGTCCGGAAAAGGTTTAATTTACTGTGAGAGCCGGGAAACTCAAATTTGACACACTATTATAGCCAATTCACCACTTGTGATGATTTGCGATGGGGATGCCCACGTTGGGTGTGGATTTTAAGACATTACCGTGTTGTAATCCGTCAAAAGAAGACTGCTACCTTTCAGGATAAACTGAGTGTACCTAAAAGTGAAGGGTTTTCATACTATACCTGAAAAAGTAGGATAAATAATATGTGGGTTTTCTTCCGTCATGTCTTGAAAATGACGCCGTAGGTGTGTCGAAACATGTCGAAGCACTAATACATCTCAAGAATGTAAACCAAGGAACAAGGGATTAAGATAAGAAACAATTCAATTTTAATTATCACAATATTCTCTTTAATTACAACCGTTTCAAATTAAAAAAAATTTCATTTTTCAATGCACCTATTATTTTTCTTAATTACAAGTGACTTCATAATTTATCATGTTTTGACAAATATTTATTAATTTTACAACTAAAAAACTTTCTACATTCGATAAACCAACCAACTTGATGAGGATTTAACCTATTGAATTTTTAATATTTTTACATATAATTATTATTTTAACGTGTTTTCCAATTTGTTAACTAATTATATGGTTTAGTGCATTTTATGTCACGATAATTAAGTCTTTGTAATTTGACTTGTAGTAACATTCACCAATTTTTCCAAATCAAGCTTTAAGTCATACAATATGTTTTTTACTTAATAAATTATAATAAGACATATTTTAAACAGAATATATTTTCCACCTTAATTAAAATTGAATTCTTTTATATATATACGATTGTTCCTTACTAATTATTAAAAAATATTTTTCAAAAATTTGTTTTATTAGTTCATGAGTATCTAGCTATGTGTGTTGCGGTCAGATAACTCTAGTAGGTAGGCCTGGATGAAGCCACCCATATACCACTGGTGATCAACATACTGCCTATCCGAGCAGGGCTTTGGGACGTCTGCGGGACCCTCTTAGGTGTATATCACATAGTTCCTTACTCTCCATATAAGAGGATTGTTGTGGTAGAATCTGGTTGAAATATCGAGCAAACTTCCGTAAGGGGTCCATGGTAAATGGAACATCCAAGCATCGATGCAGAATACTATCGTAGACTTAACAGAGTGCGTCAAAAATGACACCTTTCTAACCGAAAAATATATTTTATTCGTTTATATTCTTCGCAACCTTTGCACGAATCGACACCATTACATGTGTCCCTCCAATCAAAATGGTTTTCTTCGTATGCATTATACCTGCTTCCCTGCAGACTTCCCTCAATTAGCCTGGAATACTGCGGAGCAAACGCACAGGTCCATTTACAATTGAACAACTGTGTGGGAAAAAAAACTGGGAGGAACAGAATATGTTGGTGCCCATTTCCAAACCCCCGCGTTTCACGTGAACCCTCATATTATTGACGAGATTCCCACCAGAGTTCAGGTCAAACGTTAAACAAATAAAACATACCGGCATTTTAGACACTTTGTCTACCCTATTGGATAATTTTTAAACACATTTTAAACTCTCACGTTCAACACACAGGTTATTAACTACTTTATTCTACGTGCACCGAGTCTTAACACTCCAAGATACTTGCATAGCTACACTAACGGAACGAGCAAGATATAACAAGAGTAAATGTATTAGAATTTGCGTGGAGTGAGATTGGTGAATCATTAAGGAAAAATACAACGTTCAGCCAGCCGAGATTTGTACCCTAACTTTCCCGTCACTGGTGAATCAGACCAGACAAGATTGAATCCTTAGTCCACGATTCCACCGAAGCGACATCGTCTCGGAGGACTCTTAAGGGAAATGTACCTGCATTGGTGTAAAGAGAGTAGACACAGAGAAAATAAAATAAAAAACCGCATCTGTATGCACCAATGGGCATAAAGACTAAGTGAGCTGCTACTTGGTTACTTCCTGTCAGGATCTCACGTGACAAATTCAATTATATATGGTCGATGCGTACAAATAAATTACAAGCCTTAATTAAAATGTCTTCTTTATTGGTGCCCTTGAATTTTTCAGGCCAGTGTTGGACCCGGACCTTCAAATTCCTGAGTAGCAGCCCCATCCATGCATATCAGATCACTCATTGGGTCTACACTTTGTATTACACCATATTTGTCCATGTTTACGACAGTTTAAATCTGCAAACATTATCTGCTGAGCAACATGAGTACCTAGACCATATATACCCACATAGTGTTCCCATTCTTTATAAAAGGGTCCAACAACAGCCAAACATAATTGATTGGGGTCTTTTTGCTAGTGTATTTACGGATTCATTAGCAAATAATAAATATCCTATACGTAAGACTTATGAACAAATTGAAATTTCGGTTATGTCAGGTTGGGTAATATTGACATCAGCCTGTCGTAGACAGGCTTAAAAACTAGTAGGTTATAAGCTAGTTTCCTCAAAAATACCTGTAATTCATTGGTTGATTGAGCTATTATTTAATGATTAATTTTTCTAATGTGCATTCAAAATTTCCTAATAAAATATTGTAGTAATAATAAATTGTTATTGAAAACCAGTGCATTTTAAACCTAGCTTCACAAAGGTACTTGGAGGTTAATCAATAAACCGGTTGTTTATCACATCAAACCTTGCTCTCCTCGTGTTCTGTACCTGTCGGCAAGGCCGCCTGCACTCATTTAGTTGTTACTACAGGGAATTATAGCTGTAGCCTTGCCAATCCCCCCTTTACCCTTGTTCAATTCCAGCCAAACATGCGCCTCCCCGTGTTTTACATACCTACACTGACAAATGATCAACGTGTACAATAGAGACAGCTCTCAGCTCACTATGAATTATTTTTCAATATCGTTTCACTTATAGTTTCGAACATTGATTTTTTTTTACATTGTGATAGTTCGTGATCGTCAAAAAAAAAATGGTACGGCGCACCGCACAGACTTTCTCTCTCTTTCTATAAACTCGTAAGATTTCTGAACGGGATAATGTACATTGTATCATCACCACTCCACATAAGAACACGCATAAAATAATATACAATGATATAGAATCAATGAGAAAAGAGGCGCATCTTTGTCCACCTAAGAACATTTCAAACACTTTAATATCTTCCACAAGGGTCAACACTTCGTATTAAAATTTCGATTTCTGGTTAAAGTTTTAACATTTTATAAGGTGTTGCAGATCTTCAAGTCATCGCATTGATATTTAATTATTCATTTATACATTTTGACCAATAAAAAATGTAAATATTGACTATTGAGTCTAAAATGGAGATAGATCATTGCT
>CABFWB010000508.1:163669-198118 GCA_902151455.1 Timema bartmani
ACAAAGGTATCTATATTTTTAAAAAGGAAACAAGCCCCCCCCCCCCCCCAAGTAATTTTTGAAATTATATATATAACCTTAAAATTAAGGCTAGTTTACTCAAAGGCAATAAGAAATAGATTTTTTTGCAAAATCCGCTTTTGCGATTTTGATTTAATATTGTTTTCAGCTACTGTTTAGCATTTAAATAAAAATGACAACTCTCATTTTCTCTTAAAAATTTATTTTCGGGTATTTTACAGAAGCAGAAATTTCCAATATTGATAATGTCTCGCAACTATGTTGGTACGAAATAACTTATCATTTTTAAACTGTAGCACCATTACAAATATAGTTTAAATGGTTTCATAGCTATGAACGAATTTATAATTTTTATGGAAGTCTTTTAAAATTGAGATTGTTTGTTATGATTTTTAGTGAACATAAATGTTCCTCTTTTATCAATGTATCTGTAGAAGTGTATATTATTTCATTTATGCTTTTAAGTAGGGTGTTTCTGTAACAATGAATATTATTTATTTCCACAAATCTTACTAGTTTTTAGACATTTTAGACATTTTAGACATTATTACATTTAGTATGATATTATACATTCAAAAGGGATACCTCTGTATTACTTGGCTATACGTGAAGTCAGTTTAGTAGTTTTGTGATTTTCAGATAATGTTGTTCTTACCAGAATCTTAGTATACATTCATGTATACTGACTGCTGTATGATGTGAGTCAAAAGTCTGGAAAGAGAGGGAGGAAAATATATACAAACGTACTATGTTTTCTTGCAGGTTTAGGTGGCGTATTACGACATTGTCAAAGGAAGAACGCATTGATATAAGATTTTAAATGCTGGTAGTGGCAGTTTCAAACACATTTCAAAGGATTCCAACCAGCAATATCCCTCACGAGCACCTATTATGTAGAGTGCATTTTATTTATATTTCCAGATGCTCGTGAGGTATATCTGTGGTTGAATTCCTTTAAAATGTGTCGGAAACTGCCACTACCAGCATTTAATAAGATATCAATGCGCTCTTTCTTTGGCAATGGCATTGTATGGCACCCAAATCTGCAAGAAAACATTATATATATAATTACTATACAATTATAAAAGAGTCCACCCTCAAGAAGTATTTCACACCTTCTGATATTCTTGACTATGAAGATGAAAGACTACAAATAACTTTTAAAGGCATTTTTTTTTTTTAATATGCTAGGTAGGGAGCCTCTCGATATAGTTTCTAGAGTATTTAGAGTAATTCTCCTTCCGAATTGTTTTAAATTCCGATGCTCCTAGAAGATTTTTGGAGTAATCCTATATTTCCTCACTTTTGACTAATCCTGTGTATGTATACAGGGTGTTCGGAAACTCAAGCCTAAACTACGCATGTAGTTTGTTTGAACCAAAGGGAATAAAAAATCCCTATACACTTACATTCAGCAAAGTAAGCTAATACCATTAAATTGTACTCAAAGTTTCGGGCGTACAGCGCCGGGAGAGTAAAGTTGTGCAAGCATGCATGTCCAACAGGTTGCATATGAATAAGGCGCGTGGCACTGCACATGTAGTAACGGCAAGTACAGTAGCCCCATGGCTTCTTTGGTGCTGACTGACAGTTCACAGCTGACTTCTGACAGTCAACATTTAGGTATATACCTAAATTTTGACTGTCAGAAGTGACAACTGCTAAAGATATGTTTTTTACAGATCATATGGTTCGGCGTAGGGATACATAATTTGGTCTGGTAGCTTTTCAAAGCCGTCAGAAGTCAGCTGTGAGCTGTCAGTCAGCACCACAGAAGCTAAAACTGAGGTATATTTACATGTAGTAATGGTATGAGAACTCAATTGCTATTGAGGACGATTTGGTAGCAAGACTCGCAATTGCAGCGGGAAATGTGCGAGCTATCCCAGATATCTTCGAACGGGTGCGCCAGTCACTTCTGCGTAGAATGAGGATCTTCAACGAAGTCAAGGGTAGTCATTTCAAGTACTTGCTGTGATGTAGGACCATATTTCCATTTCTAGATAGACCGGTGTGTTGTTTACTTATAACTGTGGTTATGTTCTGCTGCCGTGCTCAACGATATCAAGGTGTGCAGTGCCGCGCGCCTAATTCCTTACAACTTGTGATACACGCATGCTTGCACAGCTTTGCTCTCCCAGTGCTGTACATCGAAACTTTGAGCACAATTTAATGGTATTAGCTTGCTTTGCCGAATGTAATTGTACAGGAATTTTGTCTTCCTTTGGTTCATACAAACTATATATGCAGCTTAGGCTTCGAGTTTCCGAACACTTGCATACACACACACACACACACACACACACACACACAATGGTCAAGCATTCAATTAAAAACTCCACCAGGGAATAACTTGTGTATGTAGTCACTCAATTCTGGGGCTAAGAGCTTAAAACTATATATAACATGTATTATTGAGTTATTATTGTAAGCCTGTTTTTTTCATCGTGGTAAACAGTTTTACGCTAGCAAAAGGAAAAGTAGGAGAAGGAAGGGGAATTTTTTTATAGTCGTAAATAACCTGGTCCAAACCCTCGATTCTAGCTCAATCACATCCTTCGTACCAACAGAAATAGATAAAGTAAAAAGCTGAACCGTAGGTATTGAGGGTTCGGGGATAAAAGGGTGAAACGAATGAAAGGGTTCTTAAAACACGCACATAAATCGAAAAAAAGTAGGAAGTTCTTGTAAAAGTGTTAAAGTTTGGTTTTTTTCCACCCCTTCAGCTCTCCGGCCTTCCCTCACCAACCAACGGTTTTTACAAGCTTTATGTTTCTTCTAACAACCACGAGAATTTATATCTTTATTTATTTTTGTATGTGTTACTTTTCTATAATGTTCCTTTAACTTAGGTAAGTGCAAATATAAAATTGGCAATTTTCACTAAATAAATCCACTTGAAGGTTTTTATTAACTCTACATAGATTTATAGGCAGTACTCGTGAAGACAAATCTACCGTATTAAGTACTTCAAAAACTTTTTAAGCACACTTTTTTTTTTCAGAATACGATTTGAATAAAAATATGTTTTTCCTCTAAAATAATAGGACTTGATGTTTGGAATTTTATGGTTGTAACATATAATAGAGATACTTCAATACAATTTAAATTAGTTGAAAAATGACATCTGGACACGGGATTCTAAGCCGGGACCTTTTTTTGCGTAGTGCCCCAATACCCCAGTGGTTCCCTTCATACGCAACCTGTGTGCTGATATTCATTTAAATTTAGCTTTAAAAATTAACAGTATTGTATACTTGTCAGCATAACAGCCCTCCCGAGCAGCAAATGGCTGTGATACCATTGGTTGCTCATCTGTATCTGACGATTCCCACACGTCCATCACAGACTCAGCCTTAAACTATGAGTGAAGAATTACCTTGGGCACGGGACGAATCTTGGATAGTTCAATGGGAGAACATCGGTGCGCTAAGTCAAAATTCTCGAGTTTGATTCCCGTGCCCAAGTGTCAAATTTAAACTAATTTAAATTAATTAAAACGTGGTCCCCTCCATGAGGATTGTGCCATAGTTACAATTATTTACATAGCTGTGATACTTGTATGTTGATATTCATTGATACTTCAATATACCAATACGTCAAAAAATATTTGAATTCATTATTTTGAAAAGGCTTTGTCATTGTCAACGTCCCGTCTTAATCGTCCCTGTGCCTCTTTAAGTCTATCTATGTAGGCGGTCTTTGCTCTATCTGACGCTTCAGGTGCAATCTGGTCTAAGAATTTCCAATAGATTGGGTCCCTCAGTACTTCGCCTACTAATCTTCCCTGGATCTTTCTCTGGCAGATCCTTCTTGCTTCTAGCGTAAGGACGCACTCGAGCACCACATGTTCAGGGGTTCCCTCCTCACCAGGGGCGGATCCAGATCATTTTCATAGGGGGGGTCATAATTATAAATAAAATAGTCTCTGGCAAATTTTTTAGAATAGAATACATCTAGAAGTCATTTAGAGTTTGATTTAAGGCCAGCTTTCAGCTTCATATTCGATAATATCAGAGGATTTGAAATATATCTAGGGGAGGAATTTATTCCAGGGAGGGGCAAACCATTTTCAGGGGGGGCAGAGTCCCCCACAGTTCCGCCGCTCCTGCCGTCCATACATACTCTATATTTGATATTCATGGAAAAACTGCTCTCAGGCGATTATTAGTCTTCTTTGGTGTGTGGTAGTCTACCATCTCAATGCGGAACAATGTTCGTTACTCGGTATGAATGACAAATATTCATACACAAAAACGAATATTTTTTCCACACTTGCATGAGTCATATCGAACAATGATTAAACGTGGACGAATAACGCACTTTTGTACCGGGCTTAAAAGGTATTAGCGCGTAAAAAGATAAAAAAAAATGGTGTAATTTATCTGTATTGTATTTTAATTCTAAAATTTGAACTTTCATTTTGTTTTATTATTAATTTTCTAACTTTCACAAGGGGGTCAACTGACCCCTATGAATCCGCACATGCTCCTCACCACATTCACAATTCCCCCACCCTATTAATCCTAGCTCTCTTAGATATGCCGGGTACGGTCCCTTCCCCATGATGAAGTGGACAAGACCTCGAGATGACTGGAGGTGCTTATTCTCTAGTCTCTCAACCACATTAGGGAACAGTTGATAAGTCCTCCTACCTGTCCCACTTCTCTCCCAGCGTCTCTGCCACTCCTCCAACATGGCTATTTCCGCCTCTCCAGATGTTGTCACATCGGGTGTGGTGAGGAGTCTCACTTTCTCCATGTTTCCCTTTTTTATCCAGTACACCCCACCTTTCTTCCTTATAGGGAGGTCCAATGGCCATACACCTAGGGCCACACTCAGTGCATCCGTTGCTACAGTCCGGTAGGCTCCCGTCAGCCTCAGTAATGTGTTCCTCTGTAGCCCTTGAATCACCTTAGCCGGAACGACATTTGTTAGACTTTGAGCCTAGATGCACGCCCCATAGCTCACAATGTAGAGAAGGATCGTCTGATGGTATGTCCTTATTATCCGCATAGGCAGATAAAACCGCCTCTGTCCCATGCTTATAATTTTGTTCATCACCAACAAAGTCCATCCACACCTCAGACCCTAAACAATTCCTCTCCACCGCCATCCAGTAGTAAAATCTAACCTGGGACTTTACGGAGATCCTCAAGCAAGACTCCTCAGAGGATGAAGTCACGCCGCCCCCAGTGACATACCTAGTAACTTAGCCCATTCCATCATTGGACCCTCAACCACAGCTACTTAAATCAATCAGCCTCCCCACACTCCACCCCAAGCATCACATCTCATACCCACCCCACCAATAGTATACTCATCATCCCCCCAACAAACATAATTTACCCCAACCATTATGTTAACTTTCTCTTTAACAAGAGAGCTCTATCTAGGGCCCTCACTCCCCTTGGTAGATAATAATATATTTGAGAAATGAGTCTGTTGTATTATAACGCCAACATCTCCGTTACCGGCAAACCAAACGATATGACGTTGACGTCTTAGTCCTCGTGACCAACGGCATAGGCTAGGGTGCATTCATTTAACGTATACTTTTTTTTAACCCGCTGTTTAACTGACCTACAAAATAACTTAATTCTTAAACATACCAAATATCCTGTGTTCCTAAAGTCAATTTATTATTGTGAAAAGGTAAAATCATAATTTGAACTTATGTTTACTAAATGTTTTGGCCAAAGGTCTGGATTCGATCCCGGAGCTCTTAAGCAATCTTAGAGAAAATATAGTAGTAAAAATGGTTTAGATTTCATTTGTTTTCTGAATATCAGATATGATTTTCCTATCTTTATCGTTTGAAAAATGTAGTAGAGCTCTCACAAGTGTTTTTTTTAAATAAATGAATAAAGTTTTATACTTCGAAATAGATGCGACGAAAATAACGTTTCAAGCATAATACTGTATTTAAAAAAATCTTGTATCCACCAGTAGAAAACACTGAAAGAGGGAAGCAAATAAGAATGCAAGAAAATATGAGAAGCAGCACAGTTTAAAACATTCTAATAATGGTTGGGAGGATGGAAGACATAATATAATGAGAAAATAAAACAAACTTTTTAGCGACGAAGATTGAATGCGACTGACATATACATTAAAAAAAATCAAGCCCTTAATGTTGTTGTTTCCGTCATGGACAAAATAGGAAAAATATTATTTGCGTCTCTTTTTACAAAGGGAACTTTAAAAACAATTTATTACGTGACAATTATTATATAGTCAAAAGGAAGGTGCTATTTAAATTTGTAAAGGGTTGATGTAATTATTTGTCTTCTTTTTGAAGTTGTTTCTAAATTCAATTTAATATTTATTTAAAATTTTAATGAACTTGAAGAATTTTGTTTGCATAAAATATGAAACGATTATTTGAGACTATTTTGTTATGTATTAATATGATACGTCATCTAGCAAGAGATATATTATCTGCAAATTTCCTTAATACTTGTTTACTGGTAAGTATACAGTCCAATTTGTATAATAAGGGCATTTTAGCGTATACAAACATATTTTTTTTCTATAAACAATGACAATATTTTGTTGTAGTTTATTGTTATTCTTTAGGTATTGATATTAATATTATGACCCGCCTCGGTGGCGTAGTTGGCTAACGCGCTAGTCGTGTAGAGCCCGACTGCCGAGGACGGGGAGATCGAGGTTTGAATCTCGGTCGGGTGAACTGGGGGTGGTTTTTACTAAATGGTTTTCCACTTTCCCTCCACGCAAATGCGGGTTCACTTCCTCTAAATTCAACCTTCCCAATTCCTAATCCATTAGCGTAATTAGTACTTAAGCGTATAACCCGAACGGGTAGTAAGACGCGGTGCTAAATAATAGTAATAATATTAATATTATGTGTCCTGTCTTACGACAGTTTCATTCCTTTTGTCAGTGAACTTAAACCGCCAATGCGTCTGTCCTCTGCCTCCTCCTCGAACTTACAGAATTTTCTTCTTCCCTTCCATTCATCCAATATTTGAGTCGTCCTTATTCCTAAGCTCCTCTTTCTCTAAAACTTTCCTTCTATGACGTCGTGCAGAAGACAGTTCCTCCTAAGGATATTTCCCAACCAGTTTGCTTCGTACCGAAGAATCACATCCAAAATTGTTCTCTTCTCACTCACTCTTCTTAGGACTCCTTCGTTTGTCACCTTGTCTGTCCACCTGATCTTCTCAAGTCTTTTCCAGCACCACATTTCAAAGCTTTCCAAGTATTTCTTTTTTATCTTCCTAAGAGTCTAAATTTCTGCTCCATACAGCGCAATGCTTCGAATGTAGTACTTAATCAATTTCTTCCTCAGTTCCAAACTCAGCTTGCTGGTCAGCAGGTACCTCTTCATGTTGAAAGCTTCTTTGGTATGGCGATCCTTGATATTTTGATCGATTGATGTTATCCTTCTAAATGGAAGCAAGTTTAATAATTCAATAATGAATAGCGTATTTTTGTCATTTATATACTAAATAATATAGGTATTAATATTTATAATACAATAAGTCAATATACAGAACGATGATTGGTGCTTTTTGCACTGAATTCTACGATCGGGCGAGAAATATACTACAAATTTTGCCGGAAAGATATCTCGTATACCTTCAAGAGGTATTTTACATGGAACAACCGATATGGGACCAAATGCCCCTCCAAAGTAGAATTGTCCTACGTATTTCCATCGTTCGCTATAAATCCGTTGATTCTGTCGGGTTTTATCCACATAAATTGGGTCCTTAGATAATAAGCATTATATCCCAGGACCACCAAGGTCATTCATACACATATATATTTATGAAATTAAAAATGTATATTTGGTAATTATATATTTATATGAGTGAACAAAAAAATACATATATTAATTTTCTTCTGTTTCCTTAGACACATATAGGATATACATATATGTCTACAAGATAGATAATGTTTTATATTTGTTTCTCTACTTAATCTGCATTAAATGAGTGAAATGAAACATTAAAAATTATTATTGAACTACTATTTTATAGTACCGACCTAATAATGCCATTCTCTTATGGGTTAGGCAAGAAACTGTGCATGTAGCTCAAAAACAACTTTGTACTTAATCCGTCCTCACTAACTTTCTCCCCACTTCCCTATCCTTGCATTTTCCCTTCGCTACAACAACATCTATACACTGAGTCATACAATATTCTCCTTTATTCTTAAAACTCTATCTATACTATTTATAGCTTATAATCATACACTTGTTAAAATTCTGCAAACAAATGTTGATGGTTGAATGACCTTGAGGGAAAAAACTGTTGCAAGAAGAAGAAGAAAATGAAGGGATTCTGATATCGTACCGAAGTTAGATTCCCCGTTTCTCGTATAACAAATTCTGTGTGAAATTTCTAGCCTAATCTTGAAGCACGGAAAACTTTTCTCTGGCAACTTTACAAAATCGGGAAAAAAAACTTCAAGACAAAATACTGGGATTAATTCATTTTTCTTTCACTAAACTATATAAATAACAATATTGTTTAAGAAAGAACTAAAACACTTATTTAGTTGGGTCATTAAAGCTAACAAAATAGTTAATAATTTAATATTTACTAATAACTCCTTTTAGAATATGTTATCGAATCTTTTTTTCCTTTTGAATATATTCAAAATTTGGATAAACTAAGAGTTCAAACTATATAGAAAAAATATTTACGTCTTTGCACTTCTTTTATCTCAAACCAGCCTGGTTGGACACTTAGCTTACTTTATTCGTTTTTCCTTATTACTTCAATGAAATAAAAGAAGGGAGAACACTTATTCGCTTTTTAGAAGAACTAGCGAGATCGCTTTCAACATAGAGATGCCGACCAAGAGATTTCCACCTGTGATAATCGGCTTATCAAAGAAAGTGCTACCTTTGACAAGAGAGGTGCCTCCTTTAGTTAAAAAAAATACAGCTTTTTTTTATCTGTCAACGTTTTATATGTTAATGACGATTTTTGTTATACTCTCCTTTGACTTTATCCCGCACACAATTGTTTTTTATAATGATTGTGCCTATTTTTTATAATTTGTATACCTCAAAGGCCTTTTTCCTTGTCATAGTCCTAACATATAATGGGATTTTGGTAGGAGAGAGGACGTTCCTTCTTACTATTGACAGAATATAGGTAGGGGTTGCTGGGTTCTGCCCTCAGCCTTTGAGGTTCTTAGTCCCAGGCGGTCGAGATTGCGAGATTTGTTTTTATTTTAGATACTTCAACGAGATCTCCTGTGTAGCTTGGAGCGCGGTGTGCTACTTCTGGTAGGGTGGTCTTAATTTCTCCTTTTACCTCCATATCGGAATCTATTTAGGGACCAATATTGCAACCAGTATGCGAAAGATAAATCCCAACCGGTATAGGCCTATTACTTGTTAGATATATATATATATATATGTACTATAGAGTTATATTCCACTATATTCTAGTAAAACACTTAATTTCTCAATTATACTTTTCTTTCCACTTATATATCCTCAAATTGGTACTCAAACAATACAGTTATATTTATTCCACTTAGTAGAGTCATTGTATTGACTATTTTCAAAAGACTCAATTATCCCACATCAATCTCATTACAAAAAAGTCATCACGGCACAAAGTGATTTTCCTCTTTAGATATTATGTTTACGTTTAGTTATACTTATTTACTTACTCAATGGCATTACCTACTTAGTTATTCTATGTCATTACCTACTTGATTACACTATGGCATTAGGAACTGGAAGGTAGGATATTGGTAGGAAAAAAGACCTTTCAGAGAGTAATTCCTACCGTGAATGGAGTATACATTGCCGCACTTAAAAATGTATGCCCCCTAGGCATATCTTGCGCGAGTCATGTCCAGTCCACCTCATTACATCCTATATGTTTTAGATGCCTTCAAATTGTAACCTCCTGTGTCTAGGTCAAGGTATTTGCACAAAATTTGTAGATAATAAGATGTGTTCGATTCCCTTTACCATGAAAAAACTGAATGTACTTTTAAATATTGTGCTTTAGAGAAGAGCTCCTGTTAAATTCCTTTTACCAATAAAATTAACAAACTTGTCTTTTAAACTCTGGTTTTAGAGCTTAGCCTCGATTCAATTTTCTGTACCAACGATTAGAAAAAAAATAATATTTTTTTTCAAATTTGAGCTTTTGAGATAACTCCTGTTTATTTTTTCTAAAACAAAAGGCCTGTATAACTATTAGTACATAAGCCTGTCGGGAACAGGCGAACTAAATTTTAATAGTTAAGATGCGAACTATCATTTTAATATAAGCTGAAAACGCAAACCTCTTACTCTGTTCTTTTAATTCATGAAAACCTGTAGAAAAAATTAAATCAGAAAATAATATTTAAAAAATATATAATTGAACAAAAAATTGAAAATATGGCCTGGTTAGGCTCTGTACCGTGGCTATACCATAAGTTTGCAAAAGTTTCATCTTAATAGGTCTTCTAAGGGCTTCTGAAGGCTATGGAAAGATATACACACACTTTAGGAAATTATATGTATCATCGATTCCTAAACTTTATGAATGGTGTACCACCCTATCATTTTACTTAATTTGGAGTATCACAAAGACCATATTATTTATTATTTAGAAACGTATTTGATGGTGGCCAGGGATATAATAACACACACTGTGGTGCTGCTTTAGATTGAATAAATGTTGCCATCCTCCCAACCACTCTTGGGATCTGTTTTATATGGACTAGACTTGTTTCTAATATATTTATTAGATTTGATGAGGCACCTATCTTTTTCCGACCTAAATTTGCTTGTTTCGTTTTACTTCTCACGATGTCCCTCCGGGAATAACAGTACGAACCACTAGTGGTACGCGTACCATAGTTTGGGAACCACTTATATATATTCCATACGTAGAGATAAATATTTGGATTCAACGAATAATTGACTGAAAAGATTTAGTTCTCCTGGACTTAAAATCTCTACTTTGGATTTTTAGAGCCCCCGATTTGGGTATTCGGTCACTAAATATTCCTGTACCCTTTTGGGCTAGGGGATACCTGCCTGCAACGTTTTAGCATCACAGAGGATAGATAAATTGGTAAATATTAAAGTGGAACTTTTTTTTTTCAAACAAAATTTCAATCAGAAAAATAAAATCAAAAATCCGGCTCCTTTTGGTTCTGCCACGTGGTCTTTACTGTCTGTAAGTGTGCAAAGTTTTAGTTTTTTTAAGACATAGGTGCTTCTGGAAGGTGCGGAAAGCCTCACACAAACACACATATTGGAAAATTATACATAACACGCATATATAAGTGTAGGAGTTTTCAATTTTAGTAATAATACATTTTCTTGAATGTTTATTCCATTTTTCACGGGCCGGCCTTGGTCGTAGTTTTTGGTGGGAAGGACATGCAGCGTGAATGGAAGACTCTAGAACAATGGTTTTCAATTACTTCTCAGCACGGGCCACAGTTATATATAAAATCCGTAGCACAACTTCCTTCGGAGGGTAGGTAAAGCCGTCGGTCCCATGTCGATTGTGGCATGTAAAGGATGTGAAAATACCTTTCCGGGAAAATGTGTAGGCTCTTTCTCGCTCGCTCATAGGAATTCAGTGTGGAAGGCAACAGAGAACAATCACACTTTATGAACACCTCTAGTACATGATATATTCTACCAGATGGTTTAGGCAGCACTAACCAGACTAAGGGCTGAGTGGATGCAAAGCACCGGATGTATATAAATCGCATCATACCAACCCTCGGGCTGTTGACTTAAGAATAAGAGTTAATTATTTTTGTCAAAATTCTTAGCTACAATTTCTTTTTTTCTATTTCTCTTCTCCCCCAATTCCTCTTTTCCCCAATTTTATTTATGATACGAACCCAACCACTTAGAAAGGTATCGGAGGAGTCAACCTAATTATCTGTCGTATTTCATTTTCTGTAGGCAATAAAACTATCAGAAAAAGCACATTACTGTAAATGGGTTCCTACTAAACATTATACCTTTCTACCTAATCATCTCATACCAAATTATTCGAGATACTTCATATAACTATGAACTAGATTTTCGGCATCATCTTCGGTCTCATAAAAAACTGTAGTTTTTATTTCCCTTCCTCACCTCTAAAGAATTGTGTTCCGTCTTATTCGTTCTATTTTGTTCTTCCTTCCATCATCCGTCCCTACTAACTACTCTTTATCGCGTCATCCCTGTACCGCCATCTCCTACTGGCGGCTCCTATTCTCGCCTAGGCTGTTGGCTGTAACTGCAGCTCCATTAAAGTTCCAAGATTACACTGTAACACTGTGCAATTGTGTGGCTTTGGTTCTGGAACTTATCTCTTTGTAGTTATTTAACTTTACCTGTTATTTCTCTCTAATCAATCCCGGGCTTTATTTTACAGTTTGTGTCACTTGTAAATAGTTATTTAATAAGCACTTCTATGTGGTAATCAGTGAAGGTGTTGGATGAGGCTGCCATTTGTTTTGGTAAATGTTTTTTCTTAGGTACTAATTGTTGGTGTTTGGTATCGTGTTTAGTTGAGTATTTAACTTTTTAATTATCAAGTTAATAAGCTCAATTTGGTTTAGTTGTCTCTCTGCTGTTGGTGATAAGAGGAGCTTAAAATTGTCTTGGGGCGCTTTTAAGCTAACAAGTACTGGAGTTTAGAACTGATTACCTACTATCGAAACTAAAAATAAAAAATATCGTATTAAGTGGAATTTGCCATTAACTCTAACAACTAATCTAATGATTTTTCTTAAACATTGATAGGCAAAAAAAGACATTCATTTTTTTAAAAAAACATCAACTTATAACATAGAGAATATCGCTTAAAAAACTATGTAATATTTAACTATCATGTATTTACTAATATTTTCAAACAATAAAGAATGAACGCTTGCACTAGTTCAAACTTAAAATCATCAATAATCAACTGATATAGTAGTTACATATTAATTTGTGCCTTGAACGTTCCCTAATTGCAATCAGAGCTTGAACAATGATTGTGAAAAGAAAATTTTAACATAATAACAATTAATTATGTACAAACCGAACAGGTAGTAAGAAGCGGTATTTTTTAAAAACTAACAAGATAACGTTTCTAATGGTGTAGTATGTCTACCGAAAGGTAATTCTAAGCTTCATCTTAAAAGTCGTAGGTGAATTTATAAAGTAACCTTAAATAATGGAGAGCAATTTATTCTATAGAAACAGTTTTTGAAGGGGATACCGAAAGCGTTAAAAAAAACCTA
The DNA here is from genome assembly GCA_902151455.1 of Timema bartmani. Classification (NCBI taxonomy): domain Eukaryota; kingdom Metazoa; phylum Arthropoda; class Insecta; order Phasmatodea; family Timematidae; genus Timema; species Timema bartmani. Next base: position 176,924 of record CABFWB010000508.1, read on the forward strand.
CTGGGATAAAATTATCGTCTTACTGCGTTTTCCCATATTAAAAATGGGAAGTGAATATTAAAGTCTTTTAAGAAGTTTGGCTTAGTTTTCACATTGAATTTGATTAAAAATTAATTAGAGAATGGCTTCTAAGCCTGGTAACGAACATTGGTATAATATAGCACGGTTTACAACATGATTTTGAAATTATTAACTGTTGCAATATTAAAACTACTAACACACTACAGATATTAAATATGTCCTCTATTTTATACATTATTAAACAGTTCTATTTGTTTTTATAGTAATTTTTCTATAGGTAATACTATTCCAAACACATCTGTGTAGTCAATGTTCCTTATTTTAAAATAAATAACCAGCTATTTTGACAATTATTATTGAAAATGACATGCTCTTGCTGAGACTACTCCTTAAAATATCAAAATAATTAAGAATGAAGCCCCCAAAATACTTCAACAGATATTCGTCGGATTTTAAGGTGCGGTGGAAGGGGACGCGAGAAAAGGCCAGGGATTTTGCAGTCTTTATAGCAAATCATTTCTTTGTCAAAATGAATAAAATATTACTCCATTAGCTACACTAAATTTGTTTTTGCTCACAAGGTTTTATCAACAGTTGTTTAATATCTGTCAAGGATGTCCTAGATTTTAATGAAAACTTTTTATGTTCATTTAAAAAGTTTCCCATCTAATACAACTATGCTCATGACTGATATTCTACAACTGTTGATATCACGAGGTGAAGAAAATTAAACTAAACGTTACTACTGGAGCAACTTTTATTTATTTTGGACAAAGAAATGTTTTTCTATAAAAACTTCAAAAATAGTGACATTTTCTCGTTTCCCCTACATCCCATTCTAAATTCTTTAATTTGAGAAAACCACGGCATACCTTAAATTTACCAATTAAAAACTTGTAACATACACATTTTCATGAAAATTTACTTGCATCTTCGTCGGCGATGTAGCTTAAGATTTTAGAACTATGTTAAATTGATGGTTACCATAATAATAAAAGCGATGTATGTAGTAGGCTGCGAAAAATTGATTTGCCAGTTGATTTAAGTTCATTTCAAATTTGTTAAATAAGATTGAACTTATCGTGAACAGATAAGATGAAAATACTTTCTATTAAATAAGTCGTGATTAATTGTCTGCATTTTCTCTCCGAAGATATTAGAGCCTTTTATCAGACGCACAATTACTCCTTTTTTTTTCATCTCAACTCCAACAAGATTTTTCACTTTGACAAATTGTTAGGCTAAATAACTTTATCGCCTTTCATCGTAAAAATGTTTTTGCTCTAGGGGGCGGTCTTTTTATGGTTTAACTTTGACTTCATTCGTACACTGTCTGTTGTTTGAAAGAGGATGAAAATGTCTGTATTTATACTTATCGGATTGGTAGCTAAGTTTATTTTTATGTAGTTTACGTGTTTACTTAGGGGAGCTGGTTCAAATCATGAGTTTTATACTTACTTTATTAGAAAATTGCTAGAACCCTAAAATGATTGTGTTGAATAATTATTCTAAACCTGCGGATATATACAATTCTGTAGATAATTTTACCATTTTGTTTAATTGCACCAAGTTTTACCAACTTTACACCAGTAGAGAAGAAATGTGGAAGATAGAATTGAATAATTAAGAGAAAATGTGCCCGCACTTCTTTGAAGAAGAGTGTAAAATTATTTAAGATAAAAAACAATAGTATACCTGACCTGGATTCGAATCCTGACCTCCCCGTAACCAACATATCAGACCAGACGAGTTTGACGCCTCAGTTTGCGTGACCACCGATGCAGATATTTCAAATATTAATTGTTGTAGATTTAGAAAGTTTTCGTTCATTATTTAGATATTTAACGGTAAATCCTTATCTATGGTTACGCAGACTAAAGGTTAAGATCGTCTGGACTAATTTTACAGGGACTGAGAGGTCGGGGCTCATATTCCGGCTGCGTGTACTGAGGGTGTTTTATTTTTATAAATATACTATCTCTCTTTCTCCTCGCAGCTGCGGGTATACTTCCTCTGAAATCTACCTTTCTTATTCTTACTCTATTAGTGAAATTGAATGTGGATAGCTTGGTTTTTCAGTAGAATGTTCTTTAAAAAAATCTTTATAAAACCGCAAACGATAGCAGAAAATTTCATTTTTATAGTTTTGTACTATTCAAATAGTTTTCTCCAATACTGTATGAAAATATAATACTTTTTTAAACTTAAAGATTAGTATTCTTCAAATTGAAAAGTTACACCTGGACATGGGAATTGAACCCAGGACTCTTGACCCCTCAATAGCTCAGTGATTAGATAATTTACGTACTTAGCCAAAGGTCCGAGGCTCAACTCCCATGTCTGTGTGGCATTTTTCAATTTAAAAAAATATGTTATTTAAATGCGTAATTAACAAATATAATAGCTTGGTTATTTAATCCATTAAAGATTAGTAGCTGATATTGAACAAAATGTTCCTTCCGATCAAGGATCAAACGTACCATTTTTTTATATATCGAGCAGCAGTAATGGAATCTTCATTCCCCGACGCACCTCAAGACGCCTTGAACTCAGATTGCAAATGGCGCCTTCTTCAGTTAGCGGAGATAACGGGTTCTTCGTATGAACAAGGAATGCAAGTCACGTACGTCCCCCGCCCCCCTGATTTCTTCATACGGACATTAAGGGTGAGGAGCCTGTACCCCTTTCCCCCCTCCCCTAACTTTCTCACACATTTTCAAATTCCTCAGATTCCTCCTCCAACGTGCGAAAGAACCTCATTCACAGATGATAAAGTGAGTCTACTACCGATATTACTTACATTCGCGGGATATAAATAGAGTGTTTGAGTCACAGGTTCTTAAAATGTTGGAAGTTTATTTCATATTGATTGGAAAGTACTATAACATTACTTTAATTTTAAAATTTAAAGGTAGCTTTATAGTATTTTATATTTCTATGTTTCTAATACATGTAATTTTTAAATAAAAATATAAATCTATAGTAATAATATTTTTACTAATATTTCCAAGTGTTTTATAAAGAATTCATCTAATTAAACTTATATTTGGCTTAATCTAGGATAATCTACGAGTATTGTAACCAAAATAATTTAAGCAAATAAAGTCCTGTGTAGGTGAGTTGCGGCTTAATCTTGAAATTACTTACGAGTTGCGGCCCGGCTTTTTGATAGAGAGGTATGAATTGCGTTCACCTAATTAGAAGTGTGCTTTATATCATGTTGTCTTAAATTTCAGGTAGAAACTACCATAGTCTCATGTCAACATCCCTCTTAATATCCAAACTTCCTCAGTTCTTGTCGTTACATAGTTTTGTTAGAAATTTGATGGTATGTTAGGTTAGGTTAGTTTAGGTTAGGTTAGTTTAGGCTAGGTTAGATTAGGATAGGTTAGGCTAGGTTAACAGCCCAAGCCGCAATTCGTACGTGGCTCTAAAAATGTGGGGCTGCATTTAAACTGTCTCGTTATAAGTAAAGAACTCGTGCGGCCGCAACTCACCTTCAGCCAAAATGTCATATACTTGGGCATTATTATATACGATAATATAAAATGGGTATCACGCATTGAGTCACTAAGCAAGACTATAAATAAATTGGTGTTTTCTCTAGGTATTTTACCAGTATCGATAGCAAGCAATTTGTATTTTACACTTGTACATCCCCACCTTATTCACGGGGTATAAATTTGGGGACACACACACAAGCCATTGTTATTGAAATAAATGGTCCGAGTTATAACTCTTACGGATTTGAAAGCACAGAGTACACCATTGCTTAAAGTACTTGTATTCATAATTATGAGACAGCTAATTAAGTATAAGATGTTAATATGTATGTATGCATACATTTATGGATGTGGGTACGTGTATGTATATAGACATGTATACATGTATGGGTGCGTGTATGTGTATGTATTAGACATGTATGGGTATGTGTATGTATATAGACATGTATTGGTGCGGGTATGTGCACAGTATTTTGGAATTAAGTAAATTAATTTCATGTATGGCCCCTTGGTTAATTCTCCAAGAACTTATGCGGGCCTCAGTCGTAGAAAGGCTGGACATGCCTGATCTAGACCTATAAGAAAATGATGTTCATATGTTTTTATTACGATCATGAACCCACTGAAATATGACTATAGCAATGCTATTTTTATACTATGGATTGACGACACTCATTGCATAAAATCATTATTGCTATTTTACCTTCACTATCAATAAACATATTAGTGTCAAGTATTCATTTGGTTTTAACTCTGCATAGCATTTAATATCATTTAAATATTCCACTTTTCATAGGAAGAGCCATTTATAAAATACAAACTTTTTTACCCTCAACAAAGATATTATTTTACTTTATAATTAATGTTATTTTAAAGCTATTGGTGATAACCATCAAAAGTGACAGATGAAGATCACATGACTTGACTTATGAATACCTAAAGGTAGATCAAGTGAAATTTATAGCTGTCCGATAAGGCCATTACTACAAAAATTGGACTGTAAAGTAATTAATTTGCTATTTGCTGGGTATCTTAATCCCCGTCCATCCGCCCCGCTAGCCCCCTATATGAAAGGCCATGGCACTGAATTGCTGCTGACAAGAGATGTGCGCCATCCCCCACACCCATTTAGGTGAGATTATGCTGAAGAAGCCTGTCACTATCAGGAAAATATAATTGAGCACCCTGTATACGCATAAAATATTTTGAATATATTATAATATCTTACATATTGTCATGAACTTAATTTGTTTCACACACAAAATATTAAGTTCGTTATAAAATTAGGCTAAAGTGATCATAATAATTTGGCAATTTAAATAAATCCCTCTAAAAAATCTTCAGGCCTAAGATCAGAGCTTTAAACTCTGTCCAAGTTTACTATAACCATGTCAACTCAGCTTAAGACTGATAGATTTTGGTTTGAATCCCGGTGAAAATTCATATTGGATACGAAGGAGTTTGATTGCACTTTTTTGTGATCCCAAGTGCTGACAGCCCTCTTGTAGGTAACTAGAAAAAATATTAAAAATACATATTGTTAAACTGGTTTAGTGTTATTTTTGTTGGGGCCCACTAGGCGCCAGTGCCATAAAATGTTTTTCAGTCTATACCTGTCTCTTTTTATTTGGTTGTAGCCAGTGTTTCTTCAAACCTTTGCGTCCTATAAACATTGCTGCGTGGTACCCCTTGTACAAGTTTTAGTGTTGTGTTACTGGTCCCACCCTCAAATCCTACTCCTACCTCTAAACACACTTTCAGCCCTATCAATCCCTATAACGAGACAGATTCAACATAGTGGGTATGTAAAGCCCAAAATACAACCCACCATTGTGGGAAAAAAAAAACACATAAAAATACACATACCCACTTCACAAACGTAACTTTTCACACGCCAGTTGTTTGTTCTTAGCTTCTTTTTTTTTTTTAATTACAGTAGAAATTGCTATCCACACACAAGCGTACTATCCTCCCCCTTTTTTTCACCGGTAAATTCTGTCACACAACATAAACCTTTTACTAAAAAAAAAAAGGGTATTCACAATCTAGCTACCTCTATGGAATACACAACACGGATTATTGAAAACCTTTCACTATATTTCACTGGACTTGGATAGTGTTATATTCAAACTGGAGTAGTGCTGTGTAATTTAATTTTACGGTTGATAAGCTATACGGCAAGATTATTGCCTACTTTTTTTTTTTGCACCGCCTTTCATTACCGGTTCCGGTTATATGTACTAATTACGTTAATGAGCTAGAGATGAGGAAGGTTGAAATTAGAGGTAGTGTACCCTCATTCGCGTGGAGGTAGTATGGAAAACCATTTTTTTTAAACACCCTCAGTACACACGACCGGAATTCAAAACCCAATCTCCCTGTCTTCAGCAGTCTAGCCCAACGCGAGTGTGAAGCATTAGACCATGCGGCCACCGAACCAGGTTTTACTAGTTTTTAAACCTAGCAATCTTCTAATGCATTTTGTTAAAGGTTTTTGCTATGAGTTGGTAGAAGTTCTACTTAAGCCCATATATTCTATTTTAGATATCGAATAGAATGCCCGGCCTCCACCGTGGTTTGGATTCCACGTTAAACTGTAGGTCCTCCATTTCATCTCACAATCACCCTACCATTACACATTAGCGTAAGTGCGTATAACCCGAACGGATAGTAAGACGCAGTGATAATAATAATAATAATAATAATTGATATCGAAGGGAATTATAAGAAGAAAAAAGTAAATATGAACCCTTAAATGTCCATCAATTATTTGAGTTCATGTTGGTTCTCATGACAAAATTTGTAAATTTAGATATAAAAAGCAAAAGAAAATAAGAAAAAAAAAACTGTTCATTAATGTCCCCTCAGTTTATCCCAAGAGGTAACAAGGCTACCTTGAAGGGTTTACTATCGTGTAACTCACAGGTTCTTAAACTATAGGTCGTGACCTCTCCTGGGGTCGCGAAAAATATTTTGGGGGTCGCAGGAAACATTGACAAACTTGAGTAAATTAAATATTTAATTTATAAATATTTAAATTATAATACACTACAACCTTTCATTCTATAAATTGTCTAGTTTATTGCAGAAATAAACGTCGTCTGGCATGATTACACGAACACAATTTTAATAATCATCAATATATTTAACTAAGATAAACTCATGTCTTCCATTATTTATCTACATATATGACGTTTGGTTATTATAAAGATTTAATCAATAATATTGAATAAAAATGCATGTACTGTAGGCCTACGTATTTTTTTGCAATAAATAAAGTCACTATTTTTATTTCTAATTTGATTCAAAGCGGCTCAAAAATTGACCCTAGAATATAAAATACAGCTTAACTTATACCTTATTGCCTGGGATCACTAATAATTTTGTCTTGTGAAAAGAGATCACAAATAAATTATCTTGTCCCCGATTTGTTAAACAAATTAACGCAATTTTAAATCTATATTGTTTCAGCAAAAATGTAAGTATTAATTCAGTCGTGAAATGTTTAAATTTAAAATCATATCATATGGTCTACAACGAGTATTTTTCAATAAATCCGACTTCTTAACTTTTAGCATTAACTGTACTTATAGTTATGTCTACAAAGCGATCGATCTGTGCACTATTATTATTATTATTATTATTATTTAGCACCGCGTCTTACTACCCGTTCGGGTTATACGCTTAAGTACTAATTACACTAATGGATTAGGAATTGAGAAGGTTGAATTTTAGAGGAAGTGAACCCGCATTTACGTGGAGGGAGAGGGGAAAACCATTTAGGAAAAACCACCCCCAGTTCACCCGACCGAGATTCGAACCTCGATCTCCCCGTCCTCGGTGGTCTGGCTCAACACGACTGGCGCGTTAGCCAACTACGCCACCGAGGCGGGTATCTGTGCACTAGAACTGATTTATTTACACTGTCCAATAGCACGAATATAAATATAAACATGAATATAGATAGGGTTTATTATGTATGATTTAAATTGCAACTACGTCCACCAGCTTCCAATAGTGATTTAAGAACAGCTGGCCCCAAAAATAGATATATTAAAGAAAAATGCTCACTTTAGATTACACGAATAACAATTCTTTCTGTGGTTGGAAGCATATATTCTTTAATATGTATCTATAAAGCTAGAATATATTCCGATTATATTATTGCAGCAGAGGGGGTATGTTTTAAAATACAATATAGTACATTACAATATGCTATTTATTTTTTTAGTTGAACCAAGGAGATAGTTTTGCTGATGACAGCTGTGCATATATGTGTTAGTGTATGAGTATGTGGTCACTATGGGCTTGAAAGGGGGAAGGGGGGGATAGAAGGTGGCTACATATTCCCCCACCACGCGAATCCACATATGTACTGGCTGTCTGTGCAACCATGTGAGAAGTAAGCAGCTATCGGTGCGGACGGGCGTTATTCTCTCGCCACAAATACATACAGCTCTCAATCAATTTCGTTGAATGTTGAAATTTAAACCATAAGAGAAGGTAGAGAGGACTGTCGGTTGAGAAATTTACGTGAAAACGGACCAGATTGACTTTATATAGATATATATAAATGGTGGTATCTAGGTTTCCAACTCACCTGGGATATTAAAGTAATACCCTGAAGTCGCGATGTAATTGGTACCAAGTACCATGATAAAATAGAAAGGGTGGTTTTAGACCAGCGTTTTTTAACCGTTGTGTTGCGGAAGCTTAGGAGAAGATAAAAATGAAGTGAGAAAACCTGAGGAATAAAAGTAAACCTTTTAAAATCCATAATCAATATAAATTTAAAAAATAAACACAATTATTAAAATTTTAGCTATTTATATTTTAATACTCTTTTTTTATTAGCACCGTGCCTTACTACCCGTTCGGGTTATACACTTATTTACTAATTACTCTAATGGTTTTAGGGACTATGAAGGTTATATTAAAGGAAGTGTACACGCATTTGCGTGTAGGAAGAGTGGAAAACCATTTTGGAAAAACCACCCTAAGTACACCCAATCTAGATTCGAACCTTGATCTCCCCGTCATCGTCAGTCTGGCCTACTAAAAGAGTAGTGCGTTCGACCACGTGGCCAACGAAATGGGTCCGTTCATTTCGAATAGGTGATTGGCTTGCCTCCAAATATCGCCTATACATACGAGACTTAAGAGCCAGATGTCGAAGCAGAAGATTCAGTATAAAAGAGCGTTATTAAATAGGTGAGAGATGATCTTTGCATGCACCTACTTCTTGGTGAGCTGAGTGAAGTGTTGTCGGATGCCTGCAGTTGCACAACCTGGATACACTTTAGCATACTTGGCCTAATTGTATCTAGGGGTGAAGCGCAGAACGATCTAAGTCGAGGTCTATACGTGGCTCTAACTTGAGAACTGATTACGGAGAAATCTTAAACCACTGTTAAACTTTCTACCATTATGTAATGAAACAAGGGTAGGAAGTGTAACTTTGAAATAAATGTGAGAGATAACAAATTTTAGTTGTATATTATATATGCTTGTAAGTAGTTAGTTTATATGTACATATATATATATTTAGATGGAAGAAACCTTTATGAAAGCTATACAAGTAACTGAAATAATTTTAATAGATTTATATAGTCATGTCAGCTGTCACTTTTAATAGAGCAAATGAATACCTATGAAATATATATATTCGGATTCTGTTAGGGAGGAGCTTTTGAGAAAATACAAAGATATATTTTTGCATTAAAATTGTATTTTATTAGTACACTAGTAAATAGTATTATTTGTAGTAGTATTTCGTTGGTGTCTATTTGATCTATTAAAACTATAGTTGACATGACTGTATAAATCTATAAAAATTATTTTAGTAACTTTTATAGCCTTAAAAACCGTTTCATCTATCTAAATCGGGTTTTATAAACACATATATTACGATATATATATATATATATATATATATAAATTCCTTGGCCGAAAGCTTTGGCTGGCTCTTCTTCTCCTTTGAATCTCTCTGCCTGGAGTCATGACTACTGACGTCAAATAGAGGCAGGCAATATACTAATATGTGTTTGTATAAATTCGAATAGGGCAGTTCCCATAAACGTTAGTCACAACATGTCCAATCCTCAAAAAGATTTGTTCGTTAAAAGCTTCGTCTCTTGATGAAGACAACTTCTATTGCTCCTCTTAATACAGGTACGATGCAAACTACCAGCTCTCTTGGAATCTCGTTATTGATTCGTTCCAACCATTGTTGGTAGCTCCCCTCATCCAGCATCATCATCATCACATGTGTCACTCATTCCCATCAATGGCACGAAATGTTTAATGAAATACTGGTGACGTAAAGGTTTGAGCCGTAATTGTTCGAGATGTAGTAGACAGCCTGATCAAATATTCTGATGCTCTTTCCTCCAGGTCGACGAGGAAACATGAAGGTGACGTCTGTTCTTGCTTTGTCATGCACAGTAGTTGTCTCCATGCTTGTGTTTACAATTCTCGTACACACAGACTCTAGAAAAACTCTTGTTTATAATATGAAAGCCTTTAATAATAATATGTAATTTAATAGTTATCTATGATATTTATCAAGAGTGACATCTGCAGATTGCATTACCTGACTATGGATACGTAAAAGTAGAATTAGTAACTAGCTATCAGATATTTCCCTTATTATAAAAATTGGACTGTTATATTGAGATCCCAAAGTAGTAAATTCATTAATTATTTGTATAATATGATGAATACATATGCGCTGAAGCACAACCACCCTGTAAAAATAGCTACCCAACGATAAACTCACTAGCAGTCTTCGAGCTTACAACCAAATTCAGGAGCCCACCTTAAATCAGAGAGAGAGAGAGCTCTGCAGTTCCAATAAATATGTAAATATCCTGAAGTATTTGTGGTCCCTGGCGGGGTTTCCGGCGTCGAGAAAATTATACTTGGAGTTATAGTCGAACGAAATTCGTCCTCGGGAAGGTACAGTATTATATTTTATATTATACTGTAAAGTACACTTTGATAATGATCAAGTAGACATTTTTATAGTACATATCCTAAAGGAAACAAATGAATATTTACTAGCATGCTAGAGAGTAATATTATACATAATAGAAAACTTAGTGTATCTTCTTTAAGTACAATCTTATAGAAATCGAGTGGATACCTTATTAACACGTTGATTACATTCTGGAAAGGAATTGAATTTAACAGTTAAAATTACACTCTAATATAGAAATAAATGGATCATGCTCTTGAAATGCTGGATAGATATTGAATCTGGCATTGGGAAATACAATCTAATAGAAAGTAAGTGGACACTTACATATCACATTACATTACATATCGTATTAAACACATTGTGGCATGCTAGAGTTCTGAGGATAAGGAATAAACATGGATTTTTGATTTAGAGCACTTTTATCTAGCTATACAGGCAGTTATACATTTAAATTTATTTTAAAATAATTATTTAGATTTATTCCTAAATTATTATAAAATGACTTTTTCAAAATGCTTAAATTTGTTTACTGTCCTTTTGCTCGTAATTCACACTCCAATATATTTTTGGGTGGAATGTTCTATAAAAAATAAAAAGACCCTCCTTCAATAATTGCTTTGTCCAATTCATTAAACTTCAACAACGCAACAAACAAACAACAACAAAAAGTGTCGAAAATGGTTTTGATAGAACGACCACAATTTTCTTTTAACCTTTTTCTTTCCTCTCTTCTCTCTCTCTTTCCTCGTGTTTCTCTTTTAAGAGGAGTGGGGGTAGCTGTTAGGGCTTCCATTCCCCAACGTCGTATTGTAGTTGAAGTAAAAGCTCAAGGAAATAAAAGTGGGTGTACGAAATGACCTGAGACGAAAAGAAATCGAGGGGGGAGGGGGGTATAGAAGGGGGAGAAAATATCTCTATTTCCCGGAGACAATTCTCCGATGTTACAAATAAAATTAGTTGGATTAATTGAGATGGGACATTGTTCCTCGTCAGGTTGGCTCCCATAAGTTCAACAGGGGATGCGGGGAAACGGTAATTGTATTCGACGCTGTCGAAGACTTAAACTACCTTGTAAGTTAGATACTTTAATAAATTACTTTATTATTAATTATACTGAAACTCATCAGGGCGAGCACGTGGCTTAAGTAACAAGCTCGTTCAGTCTGGTTTACCGGTGATGGAGAGGTTGGGGTTTAAATCCCGACTGTAAATACTGATGTTTTTTTCCTGTTTCTCAATCTTATTCCATACACATGCGGATAGTTTTCCTTTAAATTCTACTTGAATTTAAAATGTATAACATGTTATCGAATTCAATTTGAATAAAAAAATGTTTAACTTACGATAAAATAAAACTAATTTAGGTGAGGAAGTTATATTTGGCATCAATTCAATATTTAGTTTAGATTACTGAGATATAATTAGACAGTGAAGCACTTATACCCCAATTTTGGTAGAAAGTCAGTTCTGGAAGGCCTTTTTTCGTACAATAATCTTACTGTATTGCTGTATTTTGGTAGGAGAGAAAGCCTTCCATAACGGACTTGCTACTGCCGTTCTGAAAGGCATTTTATCCTACCAAAAGACTACTATACAGTAGGATTCTGGAACGAAAGAAGCAATTACAAAACTGGATTCCTACCAGTATCGTCTACTCTGATTTTCCTGTGGTGGTAAATAAGGGTTCAAATCCTGGTTGGGTGTATTGAAGGTGTCTTTTCTAAAATGGTTTTCCACTCTCCCTCTAGAACAATTCGGGAACAGACCCAATTAGTATTTTTAAATGTGTATAATTAGTACGATGATATTATGTATCGCAAAAAAAATAAAAATAGAAAGCACATTATGTTTGAAAATAAAACTATATATCGAAATTATGTATACTCGTATACATAGTAGGCCATATAAAACCGTACCTTGAGTATTATTTTGTTTGTAAAGGTAGTCCGTAACATAAAACTGAAACGACACAGCCGTGTTGTGTTTGTTCGATTGGGTTGTTAAAAAAAAATGTTTTTTTTACAAAGGTATATTACGAATATCCATAAAAAGTCAAGTACACATCTTTCCCTTGAAGTAAGATTCCTTCAAACCATCTGCTGACGAGTTCTTCATCTGATCAAACGGAAACCTAGACATTTTTACGTACGAGCTGTGGCCAACCCGATGCAGAGAAACGTATTAATTACCGAGGTTGGTCGCTTTAATCAACCGTTAAATAGGCTGTAGAATCCTAACGATATTTTTGGTGGATATTGTGTGATTTGATAAGAGTTTTGTTATAATTCATAATAATAATATTATTTAGCACCGCGTCTTACTACCCGTTCGGGTTATACGCTTAAGTACTAATTACGCTAATGGATTAGGAATTGGGAGAGTTTAATCTAGAAGAAGTGAACCCACATTTGCGTGGAGGGAGAGTGGAAAACCATTTAGAAAAAACCACCCCCATTTCACCCGACCGAGATTCAAACCTCGATCTCCCCGTCCTCGGCGGTCGAGCTCAACATGACTAGCGCGTTAGCCAACTACGCCACCGAGGCGGGTTAGAATTCATAGATGAGGTATTATTTAATAAGAGTTGTTATACTAGAATTGGTCGACAAAATATTAGTTAATAAAAGTTGTTACGCTAGAATTAGTTGACGAGGTGTTATTTAATAAGAGTCGTTATGTTATAATTGGTAGACAAAGTATTATTTAATGAGACTTGTTTTGCCAGAACTCAGAACATGAATCATTATATTGCAGATAATCTCTCAGGTATACCCAACACCTCTGCCCACGCCATTTATTGATACTCTTTTGGGCCCCTCTCATTTATTTGAAAAATCATGGATGAAATATTTTTCTTTAAATAACTGCATGAAAACTTTCCTTTTAATACTTCATCCATGGATGACCAGGTAAATTTGAACGATTTTACTCTAGGTACAAGACTCTAAATTAAAGTCATATCTTCATTATTAATAACACTTTAATTAATTATTATTTATTTTACTGAGTTTCAAGCCCATAAGGCATTTTCAGAAGTAAATTCAATTATATAACGTTTTACACCTTTCTTTGTTTAAAAATTTATCTCGTTCCTTTTAAAAATGTGGGGATGAGTTGGCCACCTTTTACCCAATAGCCTTCACAACCTCAGACTTCAAAGAACTAAGGGGTAGGTCCTATATAAGGGGCTGGAGCAGTTTCTGTCCTCTCTAGCTCCGACTCTGGCTCTCCGCTTCAGTTGGTTGAACGAGTAAGAACTATGTCACTTTAATGTTGAATTTAAAATATTAAAGTATAATTAATTAAATAAATTGGATACAAACACTAAAATTTACTAATTTCAACAAAAATTATAAACAAAAAAAAACTAATAAGTAAATCTTACAGTGGGCTAGGGATATCATTGGATCATTACACAGCCGTGTAATAGCAATTGCTCAGTAAGACGACTGGTATCTCATCCATGGGACGTGTGAACGTATAAAACGGTATCGCCACAACCGGGTGAAGACAAAGAGCGAGGAGTAATGCTTGCCATAGGTTGGACAGCTGGTGATCTGGGTTCGAGGCCTTCCACACATATTTTCTCCAAGGAACCTTTCTCATCCCCATGCCTTATAGTAAGACGTTAATCATCGGTGAGTTGGTCAAAATGGTTTAAATAAAATTTCACTGCAAAATTCTAAGAAGACATTGTGGAGTGCTGTTTTGAAACTACGTAATGTTTACTCACTTTCTTCCAGAAAATATTCAAAAAACTTGATGAATCCAGCATTTACTTCAGGGATGTGTGCATGCAAATTAATTTTTTTAAATATGACCATAAAAATAACTCCATGGTGTCAGCTCACAACGAACCAAACAGGCCGATCTGTTGGCGAAGATAGTGTCAACTTCCACGGATAGAGGCTGTCATTTGGTCAGCGCAACGAATCCTTCGGCCGTTAATCTCAGTTTTCTAAACCAGAAGCCGTTACTTTTTCATTCAACTGGCTCCTCATTTGTCCTCATGAGGCTGAGTTGACCCCGTTCCGGACTCACTGCTTCACAGATAATCTGAAAGCCCCGGGGATTGAACCAGGAACCTCTGAATCTGTAGCCAGGAACTCTGACCACAGAGGCGGTACAATGTATAACTAAAAACTAAACTTAATTAAGCTCATGCTAAAATAAGGTAGGAGAATAGTGAGTCAAAAAAACTTTAAAAATTCAGGTTTTTCCTCTAATAACTAAATATAATAATGTTGTCAGTTTTAAACTCAATAGATTTTATGAAAATGTTTAAATAGAGTAAAGAAAACTGCTGAATTCCACCCCCTCCTCCCTTTCCATCCAACAAACCCTTCTCACTCCTAGCCCTACCAAGCCTCTTCCTTCTATCAGCGTCTGGTCCCAAATTTCCGTGCAGACTTGGAGTTTTATAGGAGGTTCATAGATAACCATCATGAACACACACTCCTTTAGCGGCAAGATGCAACATGTCACACTTTTATGGCTATTTCGAAGGGTATTGTAACGTAAGCCCGTGGCCGGCTTGGTTCGAAGATTGATTGATATCCCTTCTCACACTATTTTTTTTATGGAAGGAAGGTCTTTAAATCTAAAGTGGTTGGAAACCATCCTCGCACGCTGAGTGAACCGACATTGAGAAATCAATGCACCAGTAAAGTGCAGTTAAAATCAAATGTTCCTTCCTAACGTCTTAAAACAGACTGAGTTGTATATGAATGAAGATGAAAGAGAAACCCAGCATCAAGTGTGTGGTCAAATATGTGATAAAACATACCATACGAGGGGGAGGAAGTGCACCTAAAATATAAGGAAGTTTAGAGTTGGTCTTTGTCAGATTTATGTTGTTCATATCTATATATATACACAAGGAATTTAATCATAATCATCTGTTTATGCTTAAGCCTAACAATACTTTCTAAAAATATCAAGGTTTTCCTTTTGATAGTAACTAAGAAGCCTTTTTATGCAATATTAATAATTTCTATACTCCTATAAATTATAAAATTGCATTTTTTCTTAACACCACATCTTACTACCCGTTTGGTTTATACGCCTATGAACTGATTACGCTAATGGTTTTAGGGATGAGGGAGGTTTAATTTAGAAGAAATGTGCCCTCATTTTCGTGGCGGTAGAGTGGACAGCCATTTTGGAAAAAAAACATCCTCGGTACACCCGACCGAGATTTGAACCTCGATCTTCCGTTAATCGTAAGTCTAAGTCTACTGCGAGAGTAGCGCCTTAGACCATGCTGCCACAGAAGTGGGTCATATTGAAATTAAAGAAGTATCTTATCTCAACACGTCCACTACCACCCTCTTAAAAAGTATAACTAATAATCTATTTTTATATTCCACCTCAATGCCTAGATTATTATTTTATTGAAATCTAATAAACTTCCCAACACACAAAACCCCAACTATGGAAGATGAAACTTTAAATTGCTTCAAGAGGCAATTAATGTGAAAAAAAATTATCATCTCTTGTTGGGGGACTTTAGCACGAGCCACATCAGTCCCCTATTCAATCGCCTACACCACCCCACCCTGTTACCCCTTGATACCCAATTCTGTTATTTATGGCGTGGCATTAATATACATTTTTTGGACAGGGAATGAATTATTCTCATAACATTTGAATCTGATGGTTTACATTAAAAACGTGTATATTTTATTTGCGCGAAACAAAACATTTATAAAAAAAACTCTCTAGAAAATAATGATATTCCAAATTGATTGAGTTAGTCTAGAAATATAAACAAATTTCAGTAGAAACAAACATGGCAAGAGGAATGTGATTGAATATGGGACAAAATTACCATAAAGAACGACTCGCTGTCTCAATAAACGTGATTAGCGAGGTATTTTATATCGTCTGTTATATATTGATGTTCCCATTGCTGCCAAAATATTAGCGACTCTTAATATGTGGTCTGTCGTCACATGGGGCTCAGTAAATTAATTTCATCATGCTGATAGGCATTGGTAAACAGGCTTACTTATTACTTATAAACATAAAATAATTCAATCACGTACGTAATTTCAAGTAAAACTATTTGGTGAAATGTAGGCCTTCGTCTATCTGTTATGTAGTTAGGTTGAGTTGACGGGAGTTACTAAACTTATTGTTTAAGTATGCAAGATTAACCTTTAAACTAATTTTAACCTCAAATTTACATCATTATGAAAACTAAATATTGATTTTAAATACTCTTTGAAATTTTCCATCCAATCCAGAATCTAGCTGACTAATTTATTACACGAATTTCAAATTTATTTCCCTAAGCTTAATAATTATTTCAGAAATATTTATGGCTATAAATAAAACTTCTGTTTTGATTGTGAAATTATAATTTTTTTTATTTGCAAAATATTACATTTTAATTTTGTTAAATTTTCTTTGTTAAATACTTTTGGAGATAATTATTATATATACACGTCATCTCAATTTGTTAAATTAATTGCCATGATATACATTTTATAGTAAAATACTTAATTTGTAATCTTTAAACTATTTGAAAGATTAGGACAAGGATTGATTCAAAATTGGCAACATTCTTAAAACGGAAATACATTATGTGATTCATATTCTATCTAAGATTTTCCCATCTGTTAATATTCTATATGTAACTTACATAATTATAAATCGTTCCAGTTGATAATCCCAAATCTGAATTATATTTAAAAATGTTATTAAAATATTCAAACCAGGTTAGTTAAAATACCACAAATATGCTTGGCTTTAATCTGACAGCAGTCTTTCCTTTAAGTAGTGCAGTGATTGTGAACAAAAATATATTCCATTTCAAAATATGTTGTAAATGCTACTTAAATTGTAATGCTTATTTATTGATAATTAATTGATAAAAAATATACACACTTGCTTTGGCAAGGAACGTGGAGTGCTAAAAAAAACCACTAGTAAGCCAGTACTTTATATTCGTACTAAGAGAAAAGTGAGAAAGCAAAGATTATTTTTTTACATTTATTACGATCCTCAAGACTTAAGTCGCGTAAATGCCGGCTTGGGATGATAAAAAGTAATCTAATATTGTTCACTATCAGTATGGTGTGTTGAATATAGTAGCCATCTGTTTTCTATAGAAATTTATCAACAATAAAAAATTTCAACCTTTAATACAAAGAACTTTCATAAGATCACCGACTTCAACCAGGCATTTGCAGCAAGTAGTAATTATTCCATTGATACGTGTGCATTGAGTAATAATGCAAGATAAAACGTAGACAAAAATAAAAAGATGAGGCATAGTAATTTTAATTCGTTAAAACACAGGATTCTCTAATTACTAAACGATTTGGCCAAAAGATTTAGGTTTGGATATTTATAGGGAAGTCCCTTATTGATAGGAGTGAATGAACTAAAAATCAGAGGTGACTTCATATGAATAAACAAAAACAAAACGATAGAAGGATGGGAAAGAGTGTGTAATTTATTTAGCAGCGTCCTTTTGCTAAAGTGTGAAAAGCAAATCCTGCTCTATCTGTGAAGCTAATGATCTGCCTTGTGGTTCAGCAAAGAGATTTTTCTCTTTGAAAATTGTTTGCATTCTTCATATTTTAGTTTGTTGTGCTTTTGAAGTGAGCATTTAATCCAGATAATGTGTATTTATTCATAGAGTTTAAAGAGGACCCATTTAAATATATCAACGTTATTAAATGACTTTAGCATTGCAATAGAATAACAAATGCATTTCAAAGATAGTGGTGTTTTGGTACATCTTATATGGTATTGGAGAGCAAAGGGCGTTTCGTGGAATGAACCGAATGCATGGGTCTGAGAAAAGGAGTCAAATATTTTAGTTACAAAATGTGCTATAGTACTTTTGTCTGACACTTTGTCTCTTGGTCACAGCAATGAACAAAGTTCAAACGAATATAGCTTCAACCATGGTTTGTTTCTATAAATTTCCCTCAAATTACTGTAAATGCTAGAACGCTATGCAACATGATAATTAAAGTAGAAGCGAATAAGTTTGAGGAAAAATTGAATTAATATGTCAGAGGTATAAAGTCAAAAGCAGGCTTAAAATAAATGAAGTAAAGACGGGCGTTACTCTCATTATAAAAAGAGAATTGAAACAAGTTATTCAACAAAATTAACAATATTTGTGGAGGTTGAAGAGGAAGTATCTGCTCTGCTACTGGGTTTTGTTGAAAACAGTGAAGTAGCGTTTTAAGAAGGAGATTTTTCAGAAGGAAAAAAAGCTAGAAAAACAGGTCACAAATGTAAACAAAGAAGACGATAATGTGAATAAATTGGACTGGGAGGTTAAAGAAGTTGATAAGGATGTAAATAAATTTGACGAAGGCGCAAATAAAGAAGACTAGAGGGTAAAATAGAAGAAGAAGAAAAAAATTGATATCCCGGACCGAAATGGGTTTAAGTGACAGTCAGATTTTCAAGATCTATTTTTATGTGCACCACTCATCTTACTCCCTGTACGGGCTATCCGTATATTTACTTTAATGGAGCAGGGATTAGGAAGGTATAATTGAGATGAAATATGTTCCTATTTGTGTGGAAGGAAAGTACAGAACCATTTTATATCAAAACAAACTTAGTTATACCCGGACGTGGTTCTAACCCCAACCTTCCATCACCAGCAATTCAGTTTAGCCCAAGAGTGACGGAATAAACCATGCAATCACTCATGAAGGTATCTACAGATTATAATGGACCAAAAGTTGTTTAGTAAAAGAAAGAGCGGGGAAGAATTTGGATTAAAACTCTAACAAGTATCAAAATCCTAAGTCACTATACTGGATGGGGAACACATTGAAGAATGGCATGTCTGGGGAGTTAGCTTGGAGGAAGTCACAAGATAATAATAAAAGAGTAAAGATGGAGTCCCCAGTGGATTGTAGTTATGAGTGAGTTGTTCAACGATTCAATCAAGGAGACGTCGTTGGAAGTAGGGAATGTCGAGATAATGTGGATATCAATAGAACGAGACAACAGTGAGCTATGAAAAGAAGGTAATGCTGAAAAGTGTTTTAGTGGAGGTATCAAGGGAGTATATCGATTCAGGAGGCTGTTTTTATTTATTGGTGCTAGGAAATTGAAGTGGAGACAAAATTTAGTAAAAGAACGTGTTTCTGACTGTTTATAGAAATAAAAGACTCGTCATTGAACCCAATAATTAAAGGTATAAAAACCCTACACCTTAGCTCAGTCAGTAGCGTGTCTGTCTACTGAACTATAGGCCCCCCGGGTTCGATTCCCAGCATGGTCAAAAATGTATAATTGGTGAGATGTGGGTTTACCCTTTCACAGTGATGAATTAACGGCCAAGGATCGGATGTTGTGCCTGTCCTAGTCTTAAGTTAGCTTATAAGGCATATGAAGCTACGACAGGCCTAGCAGTCCGGTAGTGGAAAAAATATGGCTGGATAAAAAAACTGACCAAGGTCACAGGCTGGAAACAGTAATTAATGTAATTAAAGGTAGATAAAGTGAATGTATAATTATATTGTAAGCGTCCCAGAAATGTTTGCTGTGATTCAACTCTTTCCCTCGTCATGTAATGTAAAACATTGCCAAAGTAAGCCATATTTTGTGTCAGCAACGTAAACAATTAATACTAAAATAATAATAATAATAATAATAATAATAATAAGGGTCTAGTGGTATATTTGTCAGAGCTTTTTGCTGCTGAACTAGATGTCTTGGGTTTGATTCCCGTTTGGTACGGGGGGGATTTTTCTCGAAAGGGGAATAATTCCCATGGCTACCAGGGTTTGGTTATTAGACTTAAGTTAATATCTTCATTGGCTCCATACCGTTATATTCACTTTCACCCTAATCTCATCTCATCGGGACATGGAAAGAACCTCCGCAGAAAGGATGTACGATTAGTACATTCGGGTGTCCACTGAGGAACGGGACATTAATACCGACTAATCTTTACACTATCTACTGAGTTACAGCTTGATGTAGCACAGACACGCCATTATTAGTATTATTCTTGTTGTTGTTACTCAATTCCAAGTAAGCTTGTTTGTTGCCCGTGTTAAAGAATCAGGTTATAATATCAAAAGACGTAACTACTGTTGATTGGTCGGGCTCTAACTAGAGATGTGAAACGGAAAATTTTCCAAAATAGAAAATTTTCAATTATTATTTCTGTAAAAATATAATTTCAACTGATTAAATGTATTGTAATAATAACAGTAATAATAATTAGTGATAGTAGTAGTAGTAGACTAGTAGTAGTAGTAAAAAACACTTGTTTCGGTGGCCGCATGGTCCAACGCGCTGCTCTTGCAATAAACTAGACTGCCGATGACTGGGAGATCGGGGTTCGATTTCGGTCAGGTGCACTGAGGGCGGTTTTTCCACTATCACTCAGCACAAATGCGGGTGTAATTCCTCTAAATTCAACCTTCCTCATCCCTAACACACTAGCGTAATTAGTACATAAGCTTATAACCCGAACGGCTAGTAAGACTCAGTGCTAAAAAAAAGTAGCAAAGAAAGAAATGAATGTGAGCCTTTGTATACCCGTTATGTTCATAAATCATACTTCAATATTTTATCAACTTTTTATTTATTTTATCATAACTAAAATAATTTTAAGGTTTGGCTCGAAATTGGTCTCCCCCTTCCCTCTTCTTATAACCCACTCGTATCTTAACACACTATGTTTTGAAGTATAATAGG
>CABFWB010000508.1:198327-238987 GCA_902151455.1 Timema bartmani
ATGCTGGAGCGTGAACGACAACAAGCTTGTCTAGGTGAACCACGCGGGTATCGACCCAGGTCTTGTTTAGAAAAACGCAGGTTGCTTACACATTGGTTTCACTCTAAACTTATCTCTTAAGGTGCGGCAGAAGGGAGCGCGAGTAATTTTACAGTTTTTATAGCATTACATTTTTTTGGCCAAAATAGATAAAATATTTTTCCAGTAGCAACACCCGCCTCGGTGGCGTAGTTGGCTAACGCGCCAGTCGTGTTGAGCTCGACCGCCGAGGACGGGGAGATCGAGGTTCGAATCTCGGTCGGGTGAACTGGGGGTGGTTTTTCCTAAATGGCTTTCCACTCTCCCTCCACACAAATGCGGGTTCACTTCCTCTAAATTCAACCCTCCCAATTCCCAATCCATTAGCGTAATTAGTACTTAAGCGTATAACCCTAACGGGTAGTAAGACGCGGTGCTAAATATTAAAATATTAAAAATCCAGTAGCAACATAGAGTTTATTTTTCTGTACATGCTAATATTGTTAGTATGTATACTGTTTATTGAATGATTTTATCATTTTATTTATGCTAATTAAATAAGTTCTTACCTTGTTCATTTCTTTCTTCATTATTTAATTCATCCCAAACCTCCACTGTTGCAACTGCAATCTTTATACAGGGATTGGATATAATATCCCTGTTTGCGTGGTCTGTTTCAGATGTGGTGATCTTGCATTTACTCTATTTATAAATAGCTCGGTATCATACATTGCTAAGTAACGTACTCCACCGAGTGTCAAACTCCAGACGGGCGGGAAACACTGGACGGCTTGCAATAAAGTTAGTGAAAATGCTTAGTGGAGGAGTGATAGCGTGGTCCCGAGCACCTTATAGGTCGACATTTTAACCTGGGATGACGCAAGCGAACCCACACAAGTGTCCATTGTTCTCGCGACAGGCTGCGACCCGAACGCAAGTGTGGCCACCTCCATAAGAAATAAAAACGAACGTATTTGTCGTTGCGACCTGAAAACGCTCACGAAAGCGTTTTAAAATCTGTCCCTGTCGCTGTCGCTGGTCGCCAATCGTGGCCACCCTCATAAGAATCAATGTAATACACTACTGCGACCTGGTCGCGGCGTCCTGGTCGCAAGCGTGGCCGTAGCCTTAATCTCCTTTTCGCGTACATCCCGACAAGGAGCGCCTTAAAGGGGTTGGGGAAGGATATAATGATAGATTTTATCAAAGGTTTATGAGAAGATTTAAAAAAAATCTTTATGGTATTGTTACAATGTTTTAGACAGTCTCATATTACTCATGTCTACATAAATATATTTACGAAGAAACACAAAATTTGAAAGAAATAGGTTAAACTATGTATGCACTTACTCCATGACTGCAAATTATTGTACAAAAAAATAAGTTATTTTTCGAAATTAGAACACATTTCACACTTCCCTGTTAAAATTTAAATATTGATTTTGTCCATGATCAAGTTTAAAAACTTAATGATAAATTATTTTAGAATTTGTATTATAATTTTGCTAATGGTGTGAAATAACTTTGATGCGTGTAGGGTAACATAGCTTTATCTTAATTATCAATCAAATAAACCGGTAGGTTTGGATTGTGTCAACTGCGATGGTTTGAATATATTTTACGGATAAGTGCCCAAATATTATGTGATACTTGTGACACCCCGCTGACTGCTGTAGGCATCATCAAGTTTTCCTGGACGTTGATTCTAACGAGAATTTGACTAATGTTTTATATTATGACTCTGTTAATCTCGACATCATGATGAATTGTATTTTCCAGATGAATATCTACAAACTCCTTTAAACGTTTGGATAATGGTAACTTTAGTTTGACACATTTTAACTAATTTATTGTCCGACACCCTAGCTTAGTCAGCAGAGTGTCTGCCTGATGGGTTGAATGCCCCGAGTTTGATTCCCGGCATGTCCGAAAAATGTATAGTTTGGGAAATTAGGGTTTCTCTTTTCATACTAATGAATTAACGGCTGAGGATCTGGATGTTGTGCTTGTTCTAAATATAGATTAGTTTATAAGTATGTGCTGATATAATCAGTCGGTTCAGAAAGTGTACCGAAATAAGTTTGGACTATTTTTAAATGCCATGCTGCTTTAAATAATGGTTTGAGTAGGTGCTGACAACCTTTGGGGTGGCGGGTCCTTAAACCCGTAATAAGAATAATTGTAGTAGGCCTACCTTTTAGTTTGTTATTTTGTAAATATCTTAAATGCAAGATTTTTGACGGGTTAGTCGAATTAAATTTGCTTTTTAGTTGATTCTAGCCTTTTCTTATTCGTTACTACAATGTGCTCCGACGCACCCAATCGCTCCGTTCACCACAAAAAATTTCTTTTGGGGGGCTAGTAAGATTTATTTTTAATTTTGGGACTAGTTGATATTATTCTACTGAAATTCCAATATTGTGATGATATGAAAATATAATTCTATCTTTAATAGTTTTTTTTTTACTTTTACCGGGTTCTACTTACCCATTTGGACAATCCACACATGTATTAGTGTTGGGAAAGAGATGAGGAGGGTAAGATTTAGAGGAAATGTACCAGAATGGAGAAAGAAGAGAAAACGATTGAGATAAAACGATCTAATTAGATCCTTTAGGGATTAGAACCCTGACCTCTGCAATAATCACCATAATTTATCTTAGCCTAACCTTGTAATTGGTTGCCAGTGAGCCTTCGATGGTCATTGAATCTTTTAAAACTGGAGTATTAATTTTTATAAATGTTTGGTTTTCCATTTCTTAGCCGTTCAGGAGATAATTATAGGACATTACCACAACAACCAGACCCCAAACCGTCAATTTACCACCCTGTAAAACGGAACAAAACCCAATTCCCCGATGATAAATCTTCTTCCCCACGCCACAAACGAATCCTTTGCTGTCGGAACAGTAGACGCAAACGTTCCATCTCCTGACAGTCGCAGTAGACCCTATTTCCCGCGTTGCATTGTGGTGGGTACACCGGTATTGTGCCTTGTCAAGTCACACCCAGCGAGGCGCTAAGTGAAAGTGTGTCCCTGGGAAAACAAATGAGCCCGCGTCTTCTCCCGACTTGCCAAGATTGCTCCAGGGCGTGGCTTGACGGATTTATCACGTTGTTTACCAAACAAAAGTCAAAGAAGACCTCACCAGATTATACTGCCGCACCCGCTACCCCTTACACAGAGCTACACGGGATACAGAATGTTCAAAACAAAAACCGTACAAGGGTATCACCGTATGTTAATATAAATATACTAATATAATTATGTATATATTAATATTTGTATGTATGTATATGTATATATAAATGTGTATATATGTGTATATAAGTATGTATATGTATATAAGTATGTATATGTATATATAAATATGTGTATATATGTATGTATACGTATATATAAATATGTGTGTGTGTATACTTATACATACACAGTATATGCTAGAGACATTAAACTCTACTGAAATTGTTCATAACCTTTTATTACTCACAGCCCCCTAGTTTCTACTAACATATTAATCATTAAGATGTATATTAATAATAATTATAATAACAAACAAATAAAAAACATAAACTAACTTACCTAAATGTATTTAATGGGACCTTTGCTGATGAACACTTTCCACTAATTTGTATATTCTTGTTTCAATGGTATTACTTAATGCAGGAGTCGATTCGGAGTCGACCTCACTGCCTCGTTTTAATATTTACCACTGTGGAAAATCCCTTTTACCTACAATTTAACGTGGGATGCGAACCACGGTGGAGGCCTGATATTCCACATATTCACAAGTTGTGTTTAATACACGTATTTTTAGAGGTAAAGGAAGGGTTTGTCAATCAGATAAATCTGTGCCGGGACCGAGGATTGCACCCCGGGCCTCCAGAATGGAATTCCGACACCTTACCCCTAGACCGCCAGGTCACCTATTTAACCAAAATACAATGTTTATAAATAGATTATATTTTCCATAATAGTATTATTAAATGATGATATTATGGAAATTATTATTATCTAACTATTATTATTACTAGGCCTATTAACTAAACCAATCTCTTGTGGGGTCGGAGCGTATAACGCGAACGGGTAATAAGACGTGGTACTAAGTATTGTGGGGTTGGCGTACGATATGAGTCATAAATACAACCACCGTGCAGGCAGGCGACACTGAAGGAATAGACAATCTTAAACAGGATTTCTTGTTCCTAAATGTGTCTGGCATAGCATGGATATGATATTGACTAGTTATACTAACTACTATGCCAGAATATGTTTGAAATAATGGTTTATTTCATAGATCAGCATATTTGAACACCTGTTTATAGGAACAAGATTTAAAATTAAATCGTATAATTTTAAATATGTTTTTAACAAACAATATTAAAAATATTTACATGTGTCGTTTTATTAATATTTACTTGTATTAAAAATCTAAAAAAAACTGCCTATTATTAAAAATTTCACAGCTCACCGCTGGTTATATAATAACTTTGCACGTTATTCAGTTTTACAAATCAATATGTTTGCTGGAGCTTCATTTTGATTTTGAAAAATATGTTTCAATTTAATATTTGGTTCAATTGATTAAGAGACTTGAAGTAATCTACAATAATTCGTCCCTCACTTGTAAAATGCTTGGGTTAGTAGTTCTTATGTTAGTCTTCCTTCAATGTGTGGCTTTTGCAGCTTGGCTGGGGAATCAAGGCTTCTTACGAGATCAAGTTTTGATCTCTTAGTTAAAACTTTTTTTTCAGTATTTTGAATACATGGGACAGTCCAATTTTTCATATAAAGGGCCGTTTATAAAATACAAACATATTTTTTAGACTAAAATTGATAACATTTTACCATAATATTGGTGCTATTTTTATAGGAATAGATCATATCTATCAAAAGTGACACCTGCATGTCACAGGACTTGAAGTATGAATACGTGAAAGTAGGCCTATACCTAGTAATCACCAGATAATGTTCGTCCAATGAAAATTGTAGTGTAACGCTATGGAAATAAATATGAGTAGGATAATTTAAAAACAACGCCAAGTTTTCCCTGAAAAGAGGATGCAAAATATCCATTAAAAGTTGAACTATTAATAAAAAAAACCTCAAAATGCACACTTTACAGGGTTTTAACCAAGAAAATCCCGACCTACCATGGTAGGAGTGAAAATCATTATATCGGTCATTGTGGTTACAGTTATTTGTTGTGGATAAAAAAATAATGTGTACATTACAAACAAACCAAACATCAAACGAATAATAATAGGTCGTAAGTTAAAATTCTGACAGGGGGATTTTTTATTATTATTTTTACATAGGGGTTTTACATGTCCACTTTTGAATCAAACTATTATATAATAGATTGATTAAATAAGTTTTCTTTACTCTAGAACAAATACTACATCCAGTCTCCCGACCTTTATTTATCCATATGAAAAGGAGAAATTCTAGTTTTACCGATGATTTATTTTTTAGGTAGTGCAGGAATCTAACCCTGGATCCTTATCTCAGCAGATGGATGTAATACCGACAAAGATAACCTGTCATATATTCTGAGCTTTCCACGAGGGAGGCTATTTTAAACCTTGGTTCTTTCCTGCTAGAAAATTGTGTGAGTTGCGGCCTAATCTTGAAATCGTGTACGAGTTGTGGCCCGGTTTTTTGAGAGAGATGTATGAGTTGCTTCCACATAATTAGCAGTGTGCTTTCTATCGTGCTGTCTTAAATTTCAGATAGAAGCTAAAATCTTCTCATGTCGACATCTCTCGTAACATCCAAACTTCCTCAGTTCTTGTCGTTATGGTTTTGGCAAAAAATTTAAGGTTAGGTTAGGTTGGGTTAGGTTGGGTTAGGTTGGGTTGGGTTAGGTTAGGTTAGGTAAGGTTAGCTAAGGTTAGGTTAGGTTAGGTCAACATCCCGGGCCGCAATTCATACGTAACTCTGAAAATGTGAGGCCACAATTCAACTGTCTCTTTAGAGATAAACAACTCGTGCGGCCGCAACTGTCCTGCAGTCTTAGAGAGACTTTGTACATTTCATTTGAGTTACCTTTATTTCTCCTTCCCATCGTTCTAAATTAACATTTTTTTATTGTTTTATTGTGCGTCAACGCAAAAGCTGCCACTTTGCGTCAGAAACACGAGATCTCAAAACTCTAAGCATAGTAAAATAAGTACGTAAGTCTACGTAATAAGACATAAAATGTAAATTAACATTTGAAATAGAAAGTAAAACACAAAATATCGGAAGGAATTAAAAATATTAATTCGGAGAGTAAAATAGAAAAACATCAGCATTATAATAAGTCTAGAGATTCCGTTAAATTTCAAGGCCAAGTGAATCAGAGCTGACTGTAGTAGGGCTTCCAAGATAAACATGGAAATATTTAAATATAGTTGTTGCTGTTTGTATTAAGTTGACCATTCATATTCGATTCTTGGAGACATTCCTGGAAATAATAATATTCCTGAGCTTATTTTGTCCCAGATTTGATAAATACATTAATGCAGTTTGAAATGTCTATGGATTTAAAAAAATTGGGTCAGTTTGTTTTTAAATAGTGCCTGTGTAAAATATATCAAAACTGCACTTATTTAGAGCTATAATAAGAATTTGGTAGGAAGAACAGTATCGGTTAGATACTAAAGCTACTAAAACCATTTTAATATATTCATATGTCAAGTTATGTCATCTGCAGCTGTCACTTTTGATAGATATTTTCAATACAGTACATATAAGGTAACACAAATAATATAGTCAAAATGTCATCAATGTTGGCTGCATAGAAATATGTTTGAATTTTCTAAATTGTTCTTTTGACAAAAATCAGGGTATAAATAAGACTATTTATCACTTAATTTGACTCTTGTTTTATTAACTTTTGGCTCCAATTGTAGGTAGAATAGTTCACTAATTGCATGTATTTGTTCGTACACACTTAAAATATACCGTAGGTATAGTTTCATATCATAGTCTCAATATATTGACACTGCCCAATAACACGAATATAAATAAATGGTTCAGTGCACCACACAGACTTTCTCTCTCTCTCTCTTATATTAAAACTGGAGACATTTTCTTATAATTCTGAAACGGGCAGGTACCCGCTTCAGTGGTCGAATGGTCTAAGGCGCTACTTTCTCAGTAGACTATACTGCCGATGACGGTGAGATCGAGGTTTGAACCTAGGCCAGGTGTACTGAGCGGGGAGAAGGTGGTTTCAAAGTGGTTTTCCACTCTACACGCAAATGAGAGTACCACTTCCTATAAATTTAACCTTTCTTATCCCTAATACCCTTAGCGTAATTAGTACATAAGTATACAACCCAAATGGGTGGTAAGACGCGGTACTAAGAAAATAAATGGTACGGAACTCCGCACGGACTTTCTCGCTCTATTGTTTAAAAATGGATATATTTACTCAAAGCTTGTAATATATGTGAAACGAAATAATATACTCTAGCAAACCCAAGCATAAATTGCACTATATTTATGTAAAACATTTTTTGAGTCCCGGGTTTAAATTTTATGATTCTATTTTTAAAGAATTAATGTCCTCATTTGTATGTATGGACCGATAAAAAAGATCGATATTGGGTCCACAAGGATCAACACTTCGTAATAAATTTCAACTCCCGGTTAAAATTTTCGAAATTTTATTAGGTGTTTCACATCTTCATGTCATCGCATTGCTATTAAATTCCTCATTTATAAATTTTAACCAATAAAAAATGTAAATATTGACTATTGAGTCTAAAATGGAGATACATCATTGTTGTACAAACATTTCTCCTGAGAGGTTTAAGGAAAATAACACACACTTTTGAGAGACTTACTTATACTTAATTACTCTATGGCATTCGAGAATTATTGCGTTAAAATTTAAGTAGTATCTCTTTACAACTAAAGCTCACAAAATTGTATTAATATATTTGCTGATATCTCAGAAACTGTCAGTTTTATAAAAATCTACTTCATATAAAAGTTTTTTATTTCAATAGTACTGCAATTTTGCAATGATAAGCTATTTAGTATCTCAAATAGTTGTGGAGATACGGAAATTTCAGCTTCTGTAAAGTACCCTACAGTTATTTTCAAGGGAAAATGAAAATAGCCATTCTATTTATAATCTTAATCAGCACCTAGATACGAATTTCAATCAAAATCGTTAGAGCCGATTTTGATCAAATTGATGTTTTCCCTTTTCGCCTTTTATTAAACCACTCTTAATTTTAAGTTTAAACAGACACAATGACAGACAGCATTGCAAAGACCACTTTTTAGGGTTCGGGGGGTCATGAGACGTTGAAATCCATCAACATTTCAGGTTAGATTTTTTTTTTTACGGTCGCAATACTTTGCCTCGTGTTCGAAAACTTAAAAAATATAAATATTTGCGTATAACTTGAAAGTTATTGGTTTTATAAAAATATGCTTCGAATAAAATATTTGTATTAAAAATAGATATACATATTTGTAATAAAAAGTAATTTCATATTTCAAATAGTTTCGGAGATATGATAAAAATGATAATTTACGCATCAGACCGGAGCCTTTGAATTCATTTTGCCGAAATATTGAGAGTAGCCATTTTGTTTGTAATATTTATGAATGCTTAGAAATTAAATTTAATCAAAATCGTTTGAGCCGATTTTGAGAAAATCGACTTTTTCTCTTTTTGCTCTTAAGTAAACTACCATTAATTTTAGGGTTGAATATCTAATTCCAAAAACACCTCGGGACAACGCTATGAAAACCCTAGATACCAAGTTTTAGCCCAGTCAGTAAAATAATTTAGGCTCTAGTTGGAGGTATAGACAGACAGACGGACGGAAATTCAAAAACTACTTTTTCGGATTCGAAGGGGGAGGGGGGGTTCATGAAACGTCAAGATTCATCAAAATCTTGAGTTAGATTTTTTTACAATCACAATGCTTTCTCTACCTGTAAGATAACGAAAAAGTAAAAATTGGTAGGTATTTTCTATGTTCCCATTTAGAGAAATTATTTTACCCAGAACCGCAATATTTCTCCTTTAACTAGCTCCACAGACTTTCCCTTACGACACGTATGACTCAAGTGTAGAATGTATACTAACCATCTTCACTTCCCAAACCTGTGTGAAGAAGTTACATTGTGCTAGACGTGTGTGTGTGTGATAATGTTCACTCCTCTCCGGATGCGTCGAGGCTGTTCTCCCCCTTAGCAGCTCGACGAGGCGAGTGATACATCGTGGTACATTCTCACACATGGCACGTCAGTAATGAAACACTCATGAGCCTTGCGTGGTGTGTGTGTGTAAGAACTATTGTTAACAGAAAATACGTCCCACCGCTAAGCTCATACCCTCCACCCCCTCTTGTCTTGCGTGATTAACATTCTCTAAGCGAGGGGCGCTAGCTGCAGATGAACTCATATTGGAAGAACGAGTATGCCTTGTTTTAGAGCTATATATTCTTATAATGGTTTTATCCTCTTATCGGCTTGTAAAATTACTGACAAAAAGCCTTGTGAACACTAGACACATTTAGTTTCATTTTCTACACGTAGTAAGTCCTTGATTTTTTTTATGGGAATTCTGGAATTTAATGATATCTTTGTATTTTAATTTAAAAAGTTTCTGATCAAATTTGATTTTTCCAGGGAAAAAAACAACACAAGTCCATACTTTTTCTGCAAAAACCAGACAGGTCCATCAGTTGTTTTTTTAATTTATTGTAATATAATAAAATTATATTAATATATACAAATGAAAACAAAAGGGCTGGGGGATATAATGTAAAAGAAATTACATTAATCTGATGCACTCAAACTGTACTGGCCAGTTTTTCTTGTTTCCTGAAAAATTAGAAATTTGAACTTGTCCGGTTTTTGCAATCAACCCCTCGATTTCATTTTATAATAAAAAAATATTCAAGCACACTTGTTATAAATATGTGTAAAATATTCCACTAAAGCACTATTTAATTTATTTTTTTCTGTAAAAGTGCAATAATACTTGCCTTAACTCGCATTTTCTTCCTTCCCATTTGCTACTAATCAGCGAAAATTTATACTCTAAATATATTATGTCCACTACCTTTTAGCTGACGTATAGCTCAAGCGTGGCGTATTCTTCCTTGAAATTTTATTTCAAATTTCAAATATTAGCACTGTTTATAATTTTTGTTTTAGCCGAGACTCTTGATAGATATTATCAATAACTATAAAAATATAAAATAATACTGATATATAATTATGAAAATGCTATCAAATTTAGTCAGAAGCTTATAGAAGGCAATTCCTATAACAAGTGTACTGTGGCTCTTTCACTTTATATGTCACATATATATAAATTGACAAATAACATATTTCAACCAATAATGGATACGGTCTTTTTTTTAATTAAAACGTTTTACTTTTTTTTTAATTTTAGACAAAATCGCTTTAGCATCACACATAGTTTTCTTTTTTCAACTCATCTGTTGTAGCTGTTAACTAATGAAAGAGGGAACTAGCGAAATTCCGAACGAAACAGTTGACACATTTCAGATTGGAACACTCGTTTAATTTGAATACCTTTGCGACAACCCGCCAAAACCTAGACCAATAAAATATAATCAATTGGGGACAGACTGCATTGTCAAATAGTAGCGCAATGTGCTAGAAGGATCTAGTGTGGCTGTATATTTTTAGTAAATTAGTGTCGTGCCTACCTTAGCTTTCAGGGCTACCCTTAGCAGACTTGGGAAGGGGACCTGGCTGGGCCAACTTCTCAGTTTTCGGGGCCCCCAGTTAGCTTTAATCCCCTTCCTCTCTAACCCCCGCACCCCACCAGAAAATATAAATATTGTTTGTTTAGTGTTATTGCGTTAGTTTGCACCTAAATACCTATTTTGAGCCGTTTAAAGTTACAGAAAATGCTCTAAAAGGTAAATAGATATAGTAATTAATGCCAAATGCCATGTTGTGTTTTTATATATATATAAGAGTTGATTTCTCCCCAATCCTTGATTCATTTCTTTTTTCAACAAAATTGATCTGTATGAAGATACATAGAACAACTGTGCCATGTTTGAAATAAATCGGTTAGTGCGTTAAAAAATTATCGTGGTACATACCCACCACAAACAAATGCAAATTGGTGGAGTTATAAAAGAGAACTCATCTTACTCGTTCAATAAATCAAACAACTTTATTGTGTTTTTTTACACTCTGGTAATAATAATTTGTTAGATCGCTTACACAGATAGAGCGCAAACAAAAATTGTCCCACAGCAAATTGTTTTCCCCCTATCATCTAAGCAAGTGCAGTACCCCCACCATCCCCCGCAATTGCGAGGCCCTGTGCGGAAGCATCTTTTGCACAACCCCGAAGGGCGTCCCCGTCAGCTTTCTTTGATAAATAAAAAATAGGGAACATTTTCTTATTCATATACTACTGAAAATAATGATGCTACCAGGTATGTAGGGCAAGTAGCAAATAGTTTGTTTTTATTAGAGTAGATTTTACCACAAACTTAATATGAAAGTTTTTAAAATTGAAATAAGTTTGCTCATAGATGATTTGTGTGATTTAACTACTTCTTACATTATCATTTTGACAACTACCGTTTAGAGAATTGTGTTATTTCACTTTTTGTTGTATTCAACAATATTTTCCAATGTTTTAGTTGATAGTTCATTAAAACACTAAATAAAACTAGTGTTTAATATATTTTTAATTTTTGTAATATTCTATTATTTTGTGTTATTTTATCAAGATATTACAAGAAATGTTAACAAGCCACAACATTTTTAAATTTTATACATTTAAATTGATTGTGTGCTATAAATAATTCAGAACTCCAAATCAAATACTCTGGATCCACATCGAGTAGCCGCTTACGAGTTGGTTAGCCGTTTATATTTGAACGTGTGTGTGTGTGTGTGTGTGTGTGTGTGTGTGTGTGTGCACGTGATTATTTAACATGTCCTAATCTATCCCTGTGGTTTTCTCCTCCTCTTTCCACGCTGAAAAGGGTGTATTTTCCCTAAAACATCCTTTTTATATTCACCCTTTAGAGAATATTTCACCTGTTAAATTATTTCATTAAAACACCTATAAATATTACTGTACAAGAAAATAGTTTGTTTAATTTAGGTAACTGAATTTGTAGAACTAGTTGTTGCTTGAATCACACTTGTTTTTTAAAAATGTCAAGACTACATTTTCGACGAATAAGATTTGAACAGAGACTCAGAGTTTGTAGAACATCATCTGAGACCTAACGACCATGACAACAAGTGAGTCCTCTTATATTGTGACTCGAGGTTGAAATAATGGCTATTGCCATTCATTACTGTTTTATATCCAACTTTTCTTGACTTTCAATCACCAAGGTACGTCTATTAGAACGGTCTGTCGTGAGGTTTAAAATTATATAAAAAAACTCATTATTTTGTTGGGTGGATGTTGCATTTTTAAAATAAGGTGCGTTCAGACCAAAATCAACGGTTTGCAAGCAATTTGAGAGCTCAATTTCCACACCACATGCTTTGGATAATGAAGTAATACTCGTCATGTAGTTTGAGAGCAGTTCGTCAGTAGTTCGCAAAATGTCGATGTCATCGAGTGAGAAATATGTTTTAATTGCTTGTGCAGCTTTATGATTATTCACAATCTGTTCTACATCACAAAACAAAACTCCTGCGTAAAAAAAACTTCACACTCAACTGCTGTTAGCCACGTACTTACTAGCAATTTCTTTGATGTTACCGTTCATGTAGCGAACTTCAACCAAACACAAGCTACTTGCGATATATAATACACGCAGAGTTCGTCGGTTGATCGCAAACAGTTCGTGAACCTAGTCTACACGGGCCTTAAAACTACTATGAATTAAAATGTTACGTCAAATATGTGTAGAGCCCAGATATACGTTATAAACCTAAACTTTGTAAGTGGACTTCACTCTTTAAAATAACAACTATTTGAGGAAGCCACGTGTGTGTCTACCTATACATCTGTTTCACCTGTCATTATTTGTAGGTCAAGGGAGGGTTGTTTCTGGGTCTTGTTCCCACTAGATAACACCCCCCTATACACCTCATCCACACTAAGGGGAGGAAGAAGAGGTCATAGCCCTCTGGTCGACAACTCCGCAAAGATAAATCAAGTCATGCACCATGGGGGCCTTCGTTGGCCTCGCGTCATTGTGCAACACTGAGCTAAGAGACACTTTCAAAAAATGGCGATAGTGGTCGCATTCTCTTAAGGCCACTTTTACGATGTCTGTTTGGTTTATCAGACACATGCACATCTACATTATTTTGTTGGCACTATGTGCTTAAGGTGGGCGTGTAGGGGATGCGAGTAAACGATAAGTATTTTTGCACTTTCTATAGAAAAACTTTATTTTTTGCAAACATAAATAAAATATTGCTTTGCTAGAAACATAGTTTAATTTTACTCACGTGATGAGTTCAACAAACAATTATTTAATATTTATCATGAACACATTAGCGTTTGATGAAAAACTCTCTTTTTAAATTCCAGATACTCAACAACTGTTGTGGTTACCCTTTGAAGAAAGTTAAACTGTTGTTTTTCTACTGAAAAGTTGTTTGATTTCTTTTGATCAGAATGGTTTAGGTAACTGCAAGAACACTGCACTTAACTCTCGTCCCCTTTAAATTTCATTTTTATAGGAATGACCTTATCTGACAGATTAAAAAATTACTAGATCTACTTTCACGTATTCATACACCAAGTCACGTGATCTTAAGCTGTCACTTTTGATAAATATTATCAATACCAATTAAATAACAATAGTACATTAATATCAACGTTGACCACCCAAAAAAAAATTATATATTTCTTAAATAATCTTAGAAAAAAAAATTACTTTAGTAATGTTACGGTAGGTTTAATAGGGTGGGCATCGGTGGGCACGTCGACTAAATGTCAGGTTCATTTAGTCTGTTTTTCTCGTGACTGGGAGGTCGGGTTTCCAAACTCATTCGGTTATATTGATGGTGTTTTGTTTTCCTAAGTAGTTCCCCACTCTATCTACATGCAAAGAGGAGAAAATTTCCTCTAAATTCTGCATTCCTTATCCCAACTATATATATATATGTGTGTGTATATTTATATATATTTAAGAGCGCATCTTACTACCCGTTAGAACTATACGCAAATGTACTAATTTCACTAATGATTTAGGGATATGAAGGTTGAATTTAGACCAAGTGTACCCGTATTTGCGTGGAGGGAGAGTGAACAGCCATCGATGTAAAACCACCCTCGGTAAATCCTACTAGGATTTGAACCCCGATCTCCCCATGATCAGCAGTCTAGTCTATGCCCATAGTCCTGACAAGTGGTGCAAATAAAAAAAAGGGGTTGCAATTTGTCCCTTTCTTGAATAATATGCTAGCAATAGTATGCATATATTTATATTTACTTTAAGGTTATAACTTCTTAGTTCAAACATTTCACCATATCTCTTATAGGCTATCAGTAAATACGTTGCGGCTATACATGTTCATAAAGGAAATATTTATTTGACAGTCAAGAAACGAACTAGGACACTACTTATTCTGTTAGTCATAGCTCTACCAGCTGAGCTAGTTTAGTAAACCCTTTCTCTAAGACATACTTTTATATAAACTGGATTATACCATAGTTATTCTTTTTAATGAGAACCAAACAGTCCGGAACAAGGCTTTTATTAAAAAAACTTATAACTAATAATCACGTTAATGTAAGTTTTTTACTAACATAATTTAAAAAATCCAAAATTATGTTTAATAGAAGATTGCCGTTAGTTATAAATGTCTACTCATTTGAATTATCAGTGCCGGTCATACCAACATAACTTTGATTATAAACACCGAAGTTACATTTGAAAACTAATAGATTAGATAGAATGATAGATAGATAGAAATAATAGATATAATTATTTTACTTTATAATAATTATATGCTCTTTTATAATATTTATTACTGTCAATACCTAATTATTGAGGAGTAAAGAAAACTAATAAATAGATACACACAAAATTAATAATATTAATAAATAATTTAGGGTGCACTATCAAAATAAACGGCTATAACATGACAAAACATGACAACTATCTTAATAACAGGACAAACTCAGACATAGTGCTTCATTTAAGAATTGCTTGGAATCGAACAAGCTCCCTCCAAGCCTGTAAATAGATAAAATATGAAAGCAAAGGAAAACCCAACTTATTCTGATGAGAAAATGATTTGGTTCTCTTTTGGGGACTTCGATGGAAGCATTAATTGACCAAATATCCACTAGAATCTGGAAGTCTTAGTCGCTAGTAGTTCGTGTTAGTTGCCTGATAAAATTTAATAAATAAATCTACAGCTTACTAATAGCCTTTATGTGTTAATCGCCTGACCAAACCAAAAAATATATACTAATCAATCATAAATAATATGTGTTAGTTGCTTGATAAAATCTAAAGATATGTACAGGATGTTTCGGTGAAAGCGTGCAAAAATTAAACAGGGCATAGTGAAGGTTATACCAAACATTTTGAGATAGGGAACGTGTGGTCTACGAAACCAGCAAAGGGGGATATGGGCCTAAACATGTGTAGGAGAGCCTGAAGGCTATTTCGTAGGGGGATATCTCATATCACTTGTGTATGAGACACCAGTGGATACAAACTTGAAATTGTTTGCCAGGATTGTCGTCGCCTGTGATATGATTCGCAACACTCATGGGATATTTGAACGGGTGCGGCAGAATCTCGTACGCCGATGTCATGCTTGCATTAGGTTTGGTGGCCGTCAATTTGAGCAACTGTTGTGAGGTACCATATGGTATGTTTCCTCCGGTTTGTCAAAATGATATACTGTACATTACTACCTGTACGTAATGTTATAACTAAATGTAGATAAATTACATGTAATGATTAGCTGTAAATAAACCAGACAACAGTAACAGTGTTAGACATGTTTAGGCCCATATCCAACTTAGCTGGCTTCGCAGACTACACGTTCCCTATCTCAAAATGTTTGGTAGAGCCTCCCATATGTCCTGTTTATTTTTTGCACGCTTTCACTGAAACACTCTGTTTATAACAATCGCTAACAGCTTATTTGTGTTATTTATCAAGTAAAACAAATATATATCACTAACTAATAGGGAATGTGTTAATTATCTGACAAATAACCACTAGTACCTAATGGCTCTTGATAATTAATAATATAAATATATATAAATAAATACACAATTTATGCTGTAAATAATCACTAATACTTCATTAGTCTTAATTTCCTGATAAAACCTAAAATTAAATACCAATAGCTAATAATTAATGTTTGTTAATTGTCTGATAAAACATAAAACATTATAACAATCGCTAACAGCAAATGTATGCTAATTGCCTTATAAAACATAAAACAATATAACAATCGATAACAGCTAATGTGTGTTAATTGCCTTATAAAACATAAAAACAATATAACAATCATAATTGCTAATATGTGTTACGTGTATGATAAAACCTAATAAATACAAATACAACTCGCTATTAACTCATTTGTGTTTTTTAAGCGTCTAATGGGACATTAAATATAGGCCTATAAATCTATATATAAGAATGTGCTTTAATCGGCATTTTGTGTTTTGAACCGCTCTACTTCTTTGATATACGTAGGAAAGAAGCCAAGCCAAAAACCTCGAGCAAATAATATGTTCCACATACAAAAAATATATAAGACCCTGGGCCTATATATAGCCTGTATCGAGAAATCTTCCATACACAATTTTTTTTTTCCAAGCAGACTGATGTTTACAATTTGCCGTTTCCTTCTTAACAAAGCAGATTTCTTAAAAATCGGAGAAAAAAATTGTATGACACATTTTTCTCAAACCTTATAATCAATTTGATTTGTGTTTGTTATTAAAGAATTGGATTTAAAAAGATAAAACACATACTTACTATACTTACCAATTAGATTGGTTGTGTAAAATGAAGTGAATACTTTGTTTGCATTATGCTTACATAAAAAAATAATAACGATTTGGATTTCTAGAGCATAGCTATGTATTTGTATACCTCATGCGTCCAAATTTTAAAACTTTGAAAACCTACAGTGACAAATCAATTTACATTATATAGTTTAGTTGCCCTAATAGGTGTAATAAACAGTATTGCATAGTACAGAAATATATTATTTGTTTAACACAGTAATGCATTAACGGGTAGGAACTCAAATCATATAAGGATCCTAAGAAAAGAGGTTTTAGACCATTGCCATGAAACCGAAAACCCCTCC
Organism: Timema bartmani; assembly: GCA_902151455.1. Classification (NCBI taxonomy): domain Eukaryota; kingdom Metazoa; phylum Arthropoda; class Insecta; order Phasmatodea; family Timematidae; genus Timema; species Timema bartmani. The sequence continues at coordinate 215,624 of CABFWB010000508.1, forward strand.
TGGTTCAAAGAAAAACATTATTTTTGATTTATTTGTATTAGTAGCCCATTTCACCCCACGGATAAATGAGTAACTCAGAAACTTAATAGTAATCGATCGAACCAGGAATTGAATCGTAAAACGGTTTTCTGTGGTCTTCATCAAAAAGAAGTCGGAAGTGAAACTGGTAAAACCATTTAACCATATTTTTAAAAAAATTAATTGATTTAAAATGAATGATTGATGAGTCATCAACTCAAAGGATGATTTTATGTTCTTCCAATCCATTCATAGCTGGGCATGCACTCAGCTCGTCGGCTGGTTAGTGCCACCCACGCCATCTGGTAGAAATAACATATACTCTGGATGTTCAGAAAGTGTGGTACTTTCCACACTTTATTTTTACAAGGTCGGTGACCTGGCGGTCTAAGGGTAAGATGTAAGACTTCTGTGTTAGGATCCAGGGTTCAATCCTCGGTCCCGTCACAGATTTATCTGATTGCCAAACCCTTCCTTCCCCTCTGACAAAATGTGTATTAATCACAACTTGTGAATGTGTGGAATGCCAGGCCTCCACCGTGGTTCGGATCTCACGTTAAAACTGTAGGTCCTTCATTCCATCTCATAATCACCCTACCGTTACACATTAGCGTAAGTGCGTGTCACCCAAACGGGTAGTAAGAAGTAGTGTTAATAAAAATAATAATAACAATTTCTACGAGCGAGCGAGAAAGAGCCTTTAAGTTTGGCCGGGAAGGGTATTTTCACACACCTTACAGGTTTCTTTTACCTGCCAAAACCGACATGGACCAATGGCTTCACTTCCCCTCCAAAGTAAGTTGTGCTACGGATATTTATCGCTCAAGAAAAATCCATCGACCTAGGCTGGGTTTCAACCTATGAACGTTGGGTCCTGAGGCGAGCACTTTACCCCAAGACCACCGATGTCATCAATGTAAAATGAATAATCCTCAATTTTCACTGTTGTCGAGTGAAGAATGTAGAAAACCTTATATTCATGCTGTTTTTTGTTGGAGCTTAGTCGTTCATATAATATTCTGGCTAATTAGTCGTGAGATGATTTCTTAATTACTTATTCTGTAATTAGAATAATGAAGCGGTAAACATTTGAGATCCCGATCTTTCTGAGGATGGAAGACATAGAGTGTTTGGGTTTCAAGCTAGGTCTCTAATAAAACAACGTTCGAGAATCTCTCCACATTTATGTAGTCAAACTAAACTTGACGAATATATAACATTTATTTAAAATGATGAATGGAATGATTAATAATTATATTGATGTAAAAGAAAAACTTATCGTGGTTTTCAAAACTAAAATGTTGATCTGGTTGACCCTTTACCCTGCTGTATGTGGAGAAAGAGTAATAATTGATCGTGTTAAAGAAACTCGACAGTTCTCGCCCAATTTTTTGGTTTATATATATCTGAACTCTTTTAAAAGGGGGTATTAACATGCAATTTCCTAAATAAGAGAACAAAAAAACAATTGGGTACAAGGAGAAGAATGATAAAGAATCAGAGGAAACAAATAAAAGGACAAATATTAGAACTAGGCTGAAAAGAAAGAATATTTTTAAAAGTGGAAGTAATTTTGTAATGAAAACTTTATTTTGAGATATAAGGTTTGAATATAAAGGAAGAATTACTATAAAGACAGATAGAAAGATAAGCACAACATGATTTTCACAATGGAAGAAAGAAACACAATTTACACTTTACGTTTATGCCGTTGGATGAAAAGTGATGGTTAACTCGCTGCTACTCAAATACTTCAATTCCAATTTGGCTCTATGGAAACTCTTTAGGAGGGAATGTAAAAACATGCAACGCAATTTCCTTAAAGATTTAACCAAAAAAAATAACACACAAGATAAAAAAACGTAAATGGGGATAAATGACAGGAAACACAGAAATATATAGAATATATATAAAAATACGAGGGCTAATATAATATAACACAAAAAAACATAAAAAAAGGTAAAGGTGAATGAAGGGAAGATAACTCTTTATAAACTTTTTTTCACTTTTGATAAACATCTCTTTTTTTATCAAAACTTATTAGGATTCCATTTTGCTATAGACATTTTAATATATAAAACCATATAGGGCCTTCCTTTACATTAAAAAGTTTTTTCTATGAAAGAAAAATAACTATAAATAATTAATCCATTCGTTTTAAATTCTTGGGAACGTTTTGTAAAATAGAAACATTCATAACTAATTATTATTATTACTATTGTATCATACTGCGTGTCCTAATTAATGCATACCCCCTGTTAAATATAATGTGGGTAAGAAGCATATGCTATAAACTTGATTATGCCGTTAAGCAATATCCTTAAATAAATGTATGGAAAAAAGTAGATATACAATAATTAGCCATAAGGCCTACAAGAAATATGGTTTGTGTAAACATTATAATCAGTCGCCTGGGCTTTGACTCTATTACTAGATTAGCGATTAGTATTTAAAAAGGCAATACACTCGCAGTATTCAAAGTGCTTGCAAAATCATAATGAAACGTAAATATTTATCTGATATACTAATGAGAAATGTATAACAATCCCTTACATGTACTATTTAAAAAAAATCTTAATACATCTTAAAGATAACCACTTAACTTGCTTAATACCCCCTTAGGTGGCCGCATAGTCTAAGGCGCTACTCTTGTCGTGGACTAGACTGGCGGTGACGAGGAGATTGAGGTTCGAATCTGGTTTGGATGTAAAGAGTTTTATTCCCCAAAATGGTTTTCCACTCTCCCTCCACGCAAATGCATTTATACTTCCTCTAAATATAACCATCCTAAAACTATTAGTGTAATTATTACAGAAGCGTATAACCCGAACTATTAGTAAGACGTGGTGTTAAAAGAACTTGCTAATTCTAATATTCTATTCTCACTATTCAAATGTAATAGTTTGGATTACAAATATCTAGTGCAAAAGATTACAAACACTATATTCTCATTTAAAACCCATTCTAAAGCTATCAGATGGATTACGATTTATCGTGTAACTTAGAAGTGCCTTTAATATATTTTTTTAGTTTAACTACATTTTCCCACAAATGTACCGGTATTTTGACGAATAAAAAAAAAGAGGCTTTAGCTTAGTTCGAAAAAAAAAAAAAAGTTGTAAAGTGTGTGAAAGGATTCCAAACACAACAATCATTAATGTGTGTGAGAGGGATTTAAGCTGCGAAGCTTAGAATTTTCCAACTCGACCACGTTGATCGTTCAAGTACGGACAGAAAAAAAAAAAACCTCAACTAGCCTCACTTCTACCAACCCCTCAGATATACCAATCATTTGTCATGTTGCTGGTTGCACTGATGAAAAAAATAATCAAACATCATTTCCCTTTTTTTATATAAAAGAGAAATGCGGTTTTTTTTATCTCTTTTGGTGCAGGACTTAGAGATAAAAAATATAAATAAAAAAGGAACAATAGATTAAATGGAACTGAATATTTTGATTAGATGAAACTATAACCCTCTTTTTGCTAATGCGAATTAGTGAACAAAAACGGCCCAACTTATAGAATGGGTGTCTGCTTCCACGCAAATTAATCCTTAGATTAGGTTGCGTTCCTGGTATGGGCTTAAGTTTACAGACTAGATCATGATTCATTAATACAGGATTTTGTTTACTTAAAAAGTATCAAGTGTATTTTATAAAAAGTTTTGGTATAGTAAAATTTTATATATATAGTTCTAGTGGGAGTAGGGCTGAGGTAGGAAGCAGTTTAGAGGTAATCTACTCGCATTTGCTTGGGAAGAGAGTGGGAAACCATTTAGGAAAGACCACCCTCAGTAGACATGACCGGGATTGGAACCCAGTTATCCCCATGCACTCTTTAGACTATAACCTCAAAATTATATATATATATATAAAATTTTGAGGTTATAGTCTACTGAGGGTGGTCTTCCCTAAATGGTTTCCCACTCTCTTCCCAAGCAAATGCGAGTAGATTACCTCTAAACTGCTTCCTTCCTCAGCCCTACTTTCACTAGAACAATTAAGATATACCTATAACCTGAACAGGTAGTAAGACGTGGTGATAATATATATATATATAATATGAATATATATGTAAATATATATATACAGCGAGAGTAGCGCCTTAGACCACGAGGCCACCGAAGCGGGTTTCATTGTAAGAATCATTTATTAGAAGCATGTTATCTTACCTATGTGTGTACGTCCTAAGGCAGCACAACAAGTTTGGCCAGAATTGGTCTAGATATTTGTTTATTTTGACCCACTTTTATGCTTTGATAATGAGACTAAGTTTTACTATTCTCTATAATCATAAAACAAATTTTTGAACTATTAAAAAAACTTCTTAAAAATAACATTCAGAATATGGCTTATTCTGTAAAATTAGTTTACGTGAATAAGGAACAAAGCCATCTACAAAATATGTTGGGAGAGGGGGGGTTAGAGGGAAGAATGCATTTTACAATGGAGTGGAGAGTGATGAGGGACTTTTAGTGTTGAACGGGGTAGAAATTGGTATTCCTGGTGGTGCCTTTTGACTACGTTATAACGATCGCCGTAAAAGGAGAGGTAATAAAAGAGTATTATGGGACAGTTATGTTGAATAGGAAATGAGTAGGAAGGTGTGGAGGGTGACATGAGACTATCTATTCACGGGTTGAATTAAGGAGGAGGAAGGGTGGGAGGGCGAATATTTTAAAAGTAAAATGTGAGAACATATCGTTAGGGGTCAACTGTTGAAGGAGGGTGTGGTTGATTGAACTGTAAATAGAACGTTTGTACTCGTCCAACTTTTTATGCAGGCTATAAATAAACTTTGTAGGAAGGTAATAAGCTTATATGTATATACACGTATACATATAATATTTTTGTTGAGATTATTTAGTTTTATTTTTGTTTGTCTTTTAGCATAGCTTCTTATTACGCGTTTGGGATTTACGCCTATTTACTAATTACGCTAATGGTTTAGAGATAAGGAAAGTTGAATTTAAAAGAATTAAACCCACATTTGCGTGCAAAGGTAGTGGGAAACTATTTAGGAAAAGCCTACCACAACAGACCTTATATCTGACGGGGATTGAACTCCGATTTCTCTCTGTGAGTGTCTTTGGTTGTAATCCCAGCTGGAGACGTCAAATGGAAGCGGGTGGTAGTGTTTCCTTGTCATTAAAATAATTATAGAGTTGGCACCAGGTGAACATATACCTGGTGTATAAAGATGTGATCAATTCCTTTACAGATTGCGATTCTTTTAGACAAAAGATGACCTGGTGGTCTAAGGGTAAGGTGGCAGACTACTGTACTGAGGGTCCGGGGTTCAATCCTTGGTCTCGACACAGATTTATCTGATTGCCAAATCCTTCCTTCACCTCTGACAAGATGTATATATCACAAATTGTGAATGTGAGGAATGCCAGGCCTTCACCGTGGTTCGGATCCCACGTTAAACTGTAGGTCCTCCATTTCATCTCACAATCACACTACCATTGCACATTAGCGTAAGTGCGTATAACACGAACGGATAGTAAGACGCGGTGCTAATTATAATAATAATAATAATAATTTTAAGCAAAAAGTAAAATGCCAACGGTATATGACGTTAAATTCGAGAGATATATGACATCGTCAAATGGAGCAACACAATGTGTTTACTTGCGATACAGCCATGTGTGTGTACGGTGGATCCTCCCACGGATATTGACAAGCTTTTATAAAAAATTCATGCTGTTTGTATAAACATCTACGAGTACTTCTGTCTGTTGAGGGGTGTACAGAGGAGAATAAAGGTTGATGCACACCTCACAAAGATAATAAATGGTACGGAACTCCGCACGGACTTTCTCACTCCATTGTTTTAAAATAGAGTTATTTAATCAAAACTCGTAATATATGTGAAACGAAATAATATACACTAGCAAACCCGAGCAAAAATCGCGTTATACTTACGTTAAACATTATTTGAATCCCGTATTTAAATTTTTTGATTTTCTTTCTAAACAATTAAAGTCCTTACTAGTATGTTTGGACAAAATTAAAAAAGAGATCGATATTGGCTGCACAAGGGTCAATACTTCGTAGTAAAATTTTGACTTCCGGTTAAAATTTTCGACATTTCATCAGGGGTTACACATCTTATGGTTATCGCATTTTTATTAAATTCCTCATTTATAAATTTAGACCAATAAAATACGTAAATATTGACTATTGAGTCTCAAATGATAAGAGATAAATAACTGCTGTACAAACATTTCCCCTAAGAGGTTAAAAAAAACTTTTTGAGAGACTTGCTTATCTATTTACTCTATGGAATTAGAGAATTATTGCGTTAAAACTTAGTAGTATTTCTATACAACTAAAGCTCACAAAATGATATAAATATATTTGCCAATATCTCCAAAACTATTGGTTTTATAAAGATATATTTCAAATAAAAGTTTTTTTATTTTTAATAGTTCTACAACTTTACTATGATAAGTTATCTAATATCTCAAATAGTTGCGGAAATACGGAAATTTCCGCTTCTGTAGAGTACTCTTAAAATCATTTTCATTGGAAAATGAAAATGGCCATTTTGTTTATAATCTTAATCCACGCCTAGATACGAATTTTAGTCAAAATTGTTAGAGCTGATTTTGAGAAAATTGATTTTTTTCTCTTTTTTCTTTCTATTAATCTATTCTTAATTTTAGGGTTAAACAGACACAAAGACAGATGGCACTGCAAAACCCACTTTTTAGGGTTCGAGGGGTCATGAAATTTCAACATCCATCAACAATTCGGGTTGGATTTTTTTACGGCTGCAAAGTTTATATATATATATATATATGTTTATATATATGTTTATATATATATATATATATGTTTATATATATGTTTATATATGTTTATATATATATGTATTTATATATATTTGCGTATAGCCTGAAAGTTATTGGTTTCATAAAAATATGTTTCAAATAAAAATTTTGTATTATAAATAGCCCTACATATATGCAATAGTAGGTAATTTCATATCTCAAAGAGTTGCAGAGATATATTAAAAAAATATATAAGAATTTACGCATCAGACTGGAATTCTTAGTCATTTTGCCGAAATATTGAGAGTAGCCATTTTTTTAAAAATATTTATAAATGTTTAGGAATGAAATTTAATCAAAATCGTAAAAGCCGATTTTGATAAAATCGATTTTTTTTTTCTCTTCTCCCTTCTGTAAACTACCATTAATTTTAGTTAGATATCCAATTCCAAAAACCCCTTGGAGTAACCCTATGAAAACCCTATATACCAAGTTTTAGCCCGATTTGTAAACTAGTTAAGGATCTAGTCTGAGGTACAGACAGACGGAAGGAAATTCAAAAACAACTTTTTTAGATTCGGGGGTCGTGAAACGTCAACAATCATCAAAATCTCGAGTTCGATTTTTTTACGATCACAAAACTTTCTTTACCTGTAAGATAGCGAGAAAGTAAAAATAGTAATTTGTTTTCACTGCGCATGTTTTGCCTTTAATTGAGTTGCCCGGAAGCGAAGGTGCGTGATATTACCCCAGTTTGATTATCAGACAACGTTCGTTGTGCTTAATTGTTTTTAAAAAATGCGCTTTGACCTATAATTCATTAATGACCTTAGTTTACTTGGATGACAGCTCAAAAAAGTTACTAGAAATAGTCCCTAATACATCCCTACGGCAACAGCTGACATCTATCACTTTGGATAACTGTAATGAAAATAGATTTTAATATATGAATGTGAAAGCTAACCACAGTAATTTAGGCCAATATTATTTATATATTATTTGAGTTCAGACACAGCTTATTTATCTCTTCATTATACTTTAAAAAATTACCATACACAAAACTTTCACTAAAGATCTAACGAAAATAGCTTTAAAATGGTGACCGACGAATTTAAACCATGTGATCGAACATGATGGAAACAAGTTTTATTACAATGATGCACCCACGCAGTGGATAAAAATATGTTATTCAGTTAAATATTTCGAAACACTATAAAATAATCATAAAATAATTTATCATACATAAAAAAAATTACACGTATTTTCTCTTTTCCAAGTAAATACTAAGCCTGTATTAAAAGGTATTGATTTATTCACAATATTACGCATAGTCAATAACGTTCCAAAACGAAGAATAAGTACTTTTAATTATATTTAAAATATTGTTTCGAGTTGGATAAAAAGATATTATTAAAAATATTGAAATAGTATTAGAAAACTTAAGCTTACGTTATTTTAAATGTAAAATATAACAGGTAATTAAAAACTTAACATTTATAACAAAACAGTGATATCATACAAATGTTGGCAGCCCAAAACCTAAACATATGATTTTTGAACTGTCATCCAGGTAAAAACCTATCATGAACAGACTCTATCTAATCCACTACCAGCAACAATTTGTTATTGTTCTAAATGTCCAACTCGTTCTTGGTATCAAAGCTGAATCCATAGGTTGGAGCTGTGAAGACGTTAAAAAAAAAGTTTGGATTTATTTTCTCTCCTCCCCAGGAGTTTTATTGGAGTGTGTTAGACAGATATTTCACTTCATGGGACTATAGGGCTCTCTTTCACCTGTCGAGATAGAAACTCATTTTTTTTTTCGTTCTCTTTCTCTCTCTTTATCTTTCCAGATCAAACGCATTGAACTAAATTTTTACCGCTTTATGTGATCATACTTTTTCCTAGATAGAAAGTTCACTGCCACAAGATTGTGAGTTAGTGACGATCATAACGGCTCAGTAAGCAGTTGAAGTTCATAGAATCTACGGTGGGATGATTGTTTTTATACATTATATCCTCTTTCCTCTATCCGGGAGTCACATTGACACCATTTATCTACGTTTATTATAAAACATTAATGATTAATTAATGTGGATTAATAAGAGATAGCTTACCTCCGTGGTCTTGGGGTAAAGTGCTCTCCTCAGGACCCGATGTTCTTGGGTTCAAACCCTGCTGGAGGTCAATGAATTTTTCTTGAGCGATACAAATCCGTAGCGCAGCCTCCTTTGGAGGGGAAGTTAAGCCGTCGGTCCCATGTCGATTGTGGAATGTTAAAGAACCCTGGAAGGTATGTGAAAATACCTTTCCAAGCATATTTTGTAGGCCCTTTCGCTCTCGCTCGTAGAAAATTCTCGTGTGCTGATATAATCAGCTGGTTCAGAAAGTGCAATTAAAAAAAAAGAGTGTGTTAAACTGAAATGGTTTCCATTTTTATTATAATTTTTATTTCTCTACTGGTCATTAGGATATTTTGTGTGTGTGTGTGTGTGTATGTGTGTGAGGGTATCAGGAAATTAAATGTAATATAAAACAAATTAGATGAGATGGGTGTATTTAAAAAAACTGCACGCCCATTTATCTTGAGAGGATAGTGTAGAAAATACCGTTTTAGTACCCATCAGGGTTATACAAATATGTACTACTTACTCTAATGTGTTAGATACGAGTAAGTTTGAATTTAGAGGACGTTTACCAGCATTTTAGGGGAGGGAGAGTGAAACACAATTAAGTAAAACCTATCTTAAGTACACCTAAGTGGGATTCTAACCCCGACCTTCCCGTGGATCTGTAGCACTTGAGTGAAAGCCCAAAGTACTAGCACTTGATCCCAAGCAAGAAGTAGTAAAACTTGAGCCCAAGTCAAAAGCAGTAGCACTTGAGCTCAAGTCAAAAGCAGTAGCACTTGAGCTCAAGTCAAAAGCAGTAGCACTTGAGCCCAATTCAAAAGCAGTAGCACTTGAGCTCAAGTCAAAAGCAGTAGCACTTGAGCGCAAGTCAAAAGCAGTAGCACTTGAGCGCAAGCCAAGAGTAGTAACATTAGAGCGCATGGGATGGGGTTCGGGGAATAGACTAGACTGCATCGGTTCCCAAACTTCTTGAATGGTGTCCCACCCCAACAATCTCCGTAATTTGGATTACCACCAAGAGAATGCTGAATAATAACTATCTTGGTACATTTTTATGGTACTTAGTGATATAATAACACAGACTCCACGGCTGTATGTTCTAGAATCGGTGTTGCCACCCCTCCAATCAATGTTTGAATCTGTTTTTCTTTTGGTTGGAATTTGTCATAAATTATAAATAAGATTTGATGAGGCCCTTTTTTTTGTACGACTTTAATTTGCTTGTTTTGTTTGGCTTATCACGGCGTATCACCGGCAATAATTTTACGTACTAATGGTGATACGTGTACCACAGTTTGGGAACCACTGGACTAGAGGAATGTTGATTTCCCTGGCTTGGCTTTGTCAGTGAACCCAGAAAATAGCGTCAAAAAGCTAATTTTGGTTCTCCGACCGCGAATTCTATCTAAGCTCTAAATATCCCATCATAGTTATTATTGTATGTACAGTATAATATGCAGGACTATTTTTAAAGTTTGAAAGAAACAGGGGAAGCCTAATTCAGTGACGCCTTAGACCATTCAACCACCAAAGCGCGTCCCTGTGATTTTAATGGTAGTAGAGGTTTATCGGAATGTACACTCCGTTTATATATAGACATCCATGGATATATATCATACTGCATAATACAGGGTGGGGCGGAAACAATTAGACAATCTATTCTGAGGAAAGTGATGGACAACGAGCTGAGGTTTGCCTGACGTCCGGTGGAGCGCACCTCTTTCAATTAAAGTGTTAATTTTGAAGTTAATAATCGTCTGATTGTTTCGACCCCACCCTGTATAAACATGTTAAAAGAATCAGGCTTGGAACGATTGATTATGGTAGCGCATACTACATCGAAAATAACAAAAAATCCTCTGTCCACTCTTATTCTAACCCTTGACTCTCTTCCCGAACGATGACAAGGCGAGTACATTGGAAGAGAGATGCGACTAAGGGGAAGAAAGACCAACCTTACATTTCCCCAGGGTTGGGAAGTTGTTATAAATCGTTACGTTACGCATTTCCCGGCTACACCATACGTGAGCACGCATTTAACGATATATGTTCTTTCTCTTCCGCCTTCCTCGTTTTATTCGTTATGTTTGTTTCTTTGTTACTGTCCCGTCTTGTGTAATGCTTACTGTCGTCTGTCAATGGGCTAGAAAACTCCCAGGGACGTCACTTCTAATCTAGGTGATGATGATGTTTATAGCAATTCACAGTGTAAGTCAATACAACAAATTTGTACAACCTGAACAGGTAGTAAGAAGCGGTGCTAAAATAAAATAATTAAAATGTTACGTTTGGGTCGTTGGAAAGGGGGTATTAGATACAAAATTATAATATAATGTTGTGTTATTAAATGGATTCAAGTTTATGAAATTGCCTCCTTTCCAGACATTTTATAATAATATTGACTTAAATATTTTGGTGACTAAAAGGGTTAATTTAATGTATTTAAATGTAATTGAAAACTAAATTGAATTACACTATCTGTTTTCAGAGTAATCTCTAGGCGTCTAGAGAGAGAGAGAGAGAGTGCCTGAATCAGCGGGTATAAGAAATAAATATCAGACTCATCAATCTGATTTTACAGTTACGGTGGAGCTCATAGTTCGAATATTTGCCGCGAGTACTTAAGATGCTTTTTTCTGAATGTTTTTGATGCAAAATATTGATCTATTTCTTCTGATTTATCTCCCACAACTCTCCCCCACTATTATTAAATATAGATATGATGGATGGATTACAAGATTACGATCAATTTTACAGTATTTAGCTCAAAGATCCACTCATAATTTTTCTATGATGTTTTGATAACTAAACCCCTTTACAAACCACTTTTGGAAACACATTTGGAGCTCATAAATTCCCCTCATTTCAACTCGTATATCATCCTTGGAAATATGCAGTATATTATTTATTAATAGATTTTATAGAAGATGAGTATGAGCTAGGAAAATTACCAAATGTGGTCTTGAATGAAAATATCATAAACATGCTAGTATTATAAATTTCCAGACACATTGGTATAGTATTTGTCAAAGTCAACGAAATGTGTTTTATGGATGTGTTGTACTTTTAATAGTTCATTAATTAACATCATGACTATTTGTGATGATTTGTTTTCAAAAAACTGCCCCCGAGGCCATCTAACGTAGTAGAGACCTGCTTGGTTTTTATTTGAATGGGTGATTTTATAGTGAAAAATATGTCACAGTTGCTCAACTATATTAGAAAGCCAAATACATTTGGAGAATAGATTAATTTTTAAATAGTTAATACTAGATAGTTTATGTTCGTTATGTTTCAAAACATTATTCCTAGTTTTAATTTATTTGCGGAGTATTTACTCATACATATTTGAGTGGTTCATAAATATATTTTACATACACTCAAAGGGTATTAACTGTTATCATAAATACTTAAAGAAAAATCAAGATAATGGTTGAGAATCAAATAATTTAATTATTTAGTTACAACTTATTCATATGTCTCGGAGATGAAATTTATAAAGTTAAATACACTTTCATATTAAATGTGGAATGATATGCTCCTATTTTTTGCAAACTCGATCTTACGGATATGGTGTCAACTTATCTTTTACCTAACAAAATTTTAAAACTTAATAATTATTAGATATTGACCATTAATCACACTTTATAATTTTATGTTCACTTAAAACTTTTGGAAAGTATGTAATATTGCTTTAATTTCTAAAACAATTCAAGTTTAATAGAGATTATAAACTTATGAAAGTAATTTTGAATTTATAAAACTAATCGAAGTAATCAAGAGCTTTTAAAAGAGTAATTGATTTACTAATTTCAAATGAAAATTATAAATGACCATCTAATAAAAACTTCACTTTTTTAGCTAACATTTTGTTATTTGTTTTAATCCTTTCAAACCAAGTAACTTTTTCCTTGTTTTTCCTCTCTCGAATATAAAAAAAAGCATATTAAATCCTGCTTAGGAAACATTGTTTTAATATTTATTTTTACACTCCAATAATGTATTTTATATAAAACAAAACAAAAGTTGTTAGTACTTTCAATTTAAAAAACATTTTCTTGGTGGTCAAAATAAAAATAGAGCTTTAAAATAAACCATAATGTTTTAAATAAAAAATGCTGGTGATCCAAAAGCAAATTTTATAGTGAGGTTTATTGTATAGAATAATAAATATTTATCATCTTGTTAAAAGTCTCCCAACCAAAATAACGTTTTTTTAACCCTCCGTCTTACTACCAATACAGCGAAACTGTCAGACACACCTAAGGAACAATCAAAATAACTCTAAAAATATTGATTGCTCATACAAAACTCCCCTAGGTAAAGGGTTGAGATCAGAATTACCTACTTATAGAGAGTTCACATGATACGATTAGATAAAAAATATAGCTGTCCCTGGCTCTTCTTTAGTCAACATATACGGTAAAAGGAAGGGCTCGAACTTACTTACATAAAAAAAATTAATATGACCCAATCAGATAAAAAATGGAAACATTAAATGGTGTCTCCTGCACTTCAATACTAAAATATATCTAAAGACAAATCACAAATAATCATAATAACTCAAAAAATATCAATTGTTCATACAAAACTCCTCAAGGTAAAGGGTTCGGAAATATCTACATAAAGAGAGTTCAGATGACATAATCGATTAAAAAATATAGCTGTCCGTTGCTCTAATAATATAAGAATATAAGACAATATTCACATATATATATATACGAATATAAAAATAATATTTATACGTATATTTTAAAACCTGAGTGGAGAATTTATTTAAAATTTAGGAATATTTGGCAACATTGTTTGATAGACACCTATATATGGCTATAAATATATTGTTCGATATAGAGGTTTATTGGGAAACAATCAAATTAACTCTAAAAATATCTATTTTTTATATATAAAAACTCACCCGGGTAAAGGAAGGGCTTGGACTTACATAAAAATAGTTCAGATGACCCGATCAGATGAAAAATAAAAATTTAAATGGTGTATCTGACACTTCAATACTACAAAATTGTCAGAATACCAAACAAACAATCAAATTAACTTTAAGAATATCAATTTTTCGTATAAAACTCCCCAATCTCACCGTCATCATCAGTCTAGTCTATGGCGAGATTAACACCTTAGACCATACGGCCATCGAGGTGGGTCTCTTCCTAATAAAAACGAAAGTAGACTAGATTGTTTTGTTCGTTTACTGGAATTATCGATAGGATTAACTTAAAAAACAAAATGTAGCATCCAGGAGAAGTAGACCAACCTCAACCACACAGTAAATAACTACACTACACTACACTACACTACACTACACTACACTACACTACACTACACTATACTACACTACATTGATTAGTGTGAAATTCATGTAATTGGTGTTTAAAACTTGAAAATTTGAACTTGATGGAAAACTATACATGTTGGTCTTAGGTCTGGACACATATTAAAATATACAGATACTCAAATATATCCTTTTGGTATAGGGGTAGGCGCCCATGGCTACTGATCTGGAGGTACCGAATTCTATTCCTGACAGTTCCATAGGTATTTTTCCTTTAAGGGAACTGTTTCTATTATCACCAGGGTTCGGTTAGCTAGGCTTAAGTTAAGTTTAAAATCTCCACCTCCATAATCACTATCACCACCTCACCTCATTGGGGATATGACGTGTAGACAAACTCCAAGGTATACCCTGGGCCCACAGAGAGGTCTAAAGTCTACATACACGGTGATAGAACTTACTACATCTCTCACGATTAAACGTGGCATACACGTTAAAAAAAATCCCTTAAAAATATAAAATTACATGGAAAATTAATGTAATTAATGTTAGGACATTAAATTACATTGCATTACATGTTCAATGTGCTGTACAGTTTTGTTTGATGTGCTTATTTTGGCCTTGGCCTGTGTGTCCAGACTTTATGTGGCCTATACACAGTCGTAACACAGCTCAATGTTTAAGTGAGAATGGGGTGGAAAAAATTATAAAATTAAAAATTATAACTTGCTTTGTTCGTTGGGGGCTCTGCCCCCTAAAACCCCAATGAGTTTTCTTTGCAAGTGAATGTAAACTAATGTAATTCCAGCGTTGTTTTGAACGTAACAACTTAAAGTTACCGGTATTGTATTGAATATACTGCACCGACTTTCAAGTTGCTCCGCCATTTTGATTTTTTGGAGGGGTTAAAAAGATTTTTTTTAACTTTTTATAATTTTCCCGTCGGTTACAGGCTAGAAGCTATAAGTTTGCCAAATTTCAAGTTTCTAGCTAATCTGTAAGTGGGTAAACATTAATGTCTGTGAGTGGGTGAGTCAGCCATGTGGCTTCATAGTAGTATAATAATAAAATAACGTGCTAGAAGCAGTGTGTGGCTCTTAAGTTCGCTTTTACTTCTATGAAAAGACCCACTATTGCACACTCCTGAAACTATGCTTAAGCCAACAAAGCTAGTTCAGCTGTTAAAATTTCTATTGCAACCAAATTAAAGTATATATTATATACTGAAAGAAAAGAATGACATACACAACTTATACATACACAATTCAACAGATTGAGCTTAATCTTGAAATCAAACAAAGTAAATTAAGTTTTCCCTGTGAAATTGTCCATTGATGTGCAAAGTGTATGTAATGTATGTTATGTATGTTATGTATGTTATGTATGTATTAAAACATTCTACAGGCCACAAGTTGCAATAAATCGATCTTTGTTTATTATCATAATATAAACTTATCGAAATTGATCTCAATTGGTTAAATCCCGAAGTAGAATTTTTCTTTTGAAATATAGTTCCAGATTTTTTTAAAAAAAAAGCAACCAAAGCGTGGGCGCACTCTTGGTTTTAGCAAATATTTAAATAATATAATTAAATGTTCCAAACTCACGAATATTCCTATTTTTTTCATACATTGCCTGTGTTTTCTCGATTTTAAAGCCAGGTTTCGGGGTGACCCTGTCCCTTCCACCGGTGACTTCTACCAAGGGCTATCAACTCTGACCGAGATCCGGCTGTCAGTTAAATGTGGAACACCCCACACATCTCAACCTTCTTTTGTTCGTGAACCACGATACGAAGAATGGGGGTGAGTGAAATTGCGGGAATTCTCCGCAGCATCGTCTCTAGGTGGAAGGAATGGATAAAGAAGGGGACTAGTCGGAGGCGGGGAGCGGGAAATTGACTATAATTTACTCCGGGTACGAAGTAAGTCGTTTGTTACCGGTGGAGAGAGTGGCTAACAGGCACAAGGAGGGAGAGGGAAAAAAAAAGACTGAAGAGGACAGATAGGAGAGAGATTAACTAAAATGAACATACACACAAAAAAAGTAATTTTCAAACCAATTGAAGCATCAGAATGTTAGTATTTTCCGTTAAAGCCGAAATTTTGGATAAAATTAGTAGCGAAAAAAAAAGAATGAGGTTATAAGAGAGAAATTTAAAGATATCATATTTGTATTAACATCAAATGTTCTGTTTATTTTCTAAAGAATCTGAAGGGAAATTAAAAATAAATTTTTATTTTCGTTCTATATTGTAACTTTATTCTGCCATATTCCGAAGTTTAACTCACTAACAGGTATCAGTGGGCTTGCGGACTGAACGTCAAGGTCATCTGGACAGTTTTTACGGTGACTGGGAGCTCGGGGTTCAAATCTTGTCCAGGTGTATTAAAGGTGGGGTTTTTTCTGGATGGCATCCCACACTACTTATATGCAAATTTCTCATTCTTACCCCATTAGTGAAGTCATGGTATGTCTAGGATATGGTAAAATAAATCAGTCAGATTATTTATTTTTCATATTTTCAGTCGATTTAATATTTCCATGTCTATGTCAAAAAACAGAATTTAACTAAGTTAAAATTGACTCGTTTAAAAAATTTGATTTTAACATTACGTTTTTTAAAAAAAAAAGTGTTTTCTGATAGTCCCGTGGGTAGTGAATGAGAACCCCAGATTGTGATTAGTGACCTCATGATGAATGAGATCAAATGTGTAATTGTGGGCTTAAAAATATGATTGTGGCCTTATATTTTACCCAAAAAATCCCCATTCGTGGTGTATACTGCCCTTTTAAATAATAGTATTAAAAAGTATTTCACTTTGTTCGACTTTCAGATAATAATTTTTATATCTGTCAGACGACAGTAGTTTTGATAATGCCAACATTTTATCTTAGTTATTATTAAGTACAAAGAGAGAAATTGATTGATATTTTGAGATCGTTAAAATTGGGGAAAATTAATAATAATAATAAAGAAGTTACTTTTATTTTATTTGGTATTATAAAGCTATTAGGTGTATGTCACCATTTTAAACAACTTATTTCTGCAATAAAGTATTTTTAATTATTATTTTTTTCCCTTGTACTCACATTCAAGAAGTAAACAAACTCAATGACGAACCAAACTTGATGCTTTCCTTAGCTTCACATTTATCACTAGTGGTTTCAATATTTCAGTGGTTATGAAGATCATAACTAGAAGGCTACTATCTCTTACACTGAAATTCTTCTTTGAGACCCAGCATCAGGTTAAAATACTAGATTTAATAGCACCAGGGTAAAATACTAGATTTAATTATGTTAACATATCTTATGTTGAATATTTTAGTCTGATATACAAGCTTGAACTTTATTAAAGTACATTATTTATATATAAGTGATGGTGACCTGGTGGTCTAGGGGTAAGGTGTCAGACTTCTGTGCTGAGGGTCCGGGGTTCAATCCTCGGTCCCGGCACAGATTTATCTGATTGCCAAACCCTTCCTTCACCTCTGACAAGATGTGTATTAATCACAACTTGTGAATGTGAGGAATGCCAGGCCTCTACCGTGGTTCGGATTCCACGTTAAACTGTAGGTCCTCCATTTCATCTCACAATCACCCTACCATTGCACATTAGCGTAAGTGCGTATAACCTGAACGGGTAGTAAGACGCGGTGATAATAATAATAATAATATATATAAGTGAGTTCCAGTGATTTGTCTTTAGGATTGAATAACATTCAACATGTAAAGAGTGAAACTGTCTTATCTAAGTTTAGTAAAATATGGAACAGGTTTAAGTTTAGTCAAAGATAAATAAAACCTAAGATAATTTTTTTAATGTTAAAATAACTAATTATATTTAATTGCCTCATATAATGGTTTGATTATTTTTTTCTGAATAAAGTCAATTCATTAGATTTTTAAATTAGTTGTTGATCGTTAGGTTGTATTGATTTGTGTGTGTGTGTTCCAATTAAGATAGTAAAATAAAGGTTTGTGATTATAAAATACCTTTTATAAGTCCATACTACTACTTTTATACTAAAGAAAACCTTTACTTGTATTAGATGTTTTATTAAAGTTGCCGACTAGAAAGAAAGTGAGAGGATTGTGAGGGAAATGACTTTGGCGCATGTTGGCACCACTGCCCTCCTATCTCCCAGCGATCCAGTTACTCTATTAGCTGGTGATAAGGAGCCAGTAGCTGAAAGAGGAACTGCTGTGTTGTACATGGTACATAACTTCTTATCAGTGTGTTTCCTGGACTACACAGTCGATAAGAAACACAGGCTTATCTCCGGACAGCGGGAACAAGCATCACTTGGCGTCCTTATCAGCAATTTAAAACCACCGTCAAATATAGGCTGAAATACAGTTGACAGTGACAGTAGTGCCTTATGTGGGTTACACTGATTCCACGTAAATTAGGCTACCATAAATACATACCATACTATTTTTTTTTCTAGAAATGTGTTATAAGAGTTTCATGAAGCATGGGACGTGCATGAGAGGCATGAAAACATATACAATCCCATTTTTAGAGGCCTTATTTGACATCACAAAAGTTACCAGATCTATAGTATGATTTTGATGGGAAGAAGAGTAGAAGTTAATAGCTAGAGTTACTAAAACAGTACATCAAGTCATGCTATCTGCAGCTTTCACTATTTATATTATCAATATCTATATAATAACACTAATAAGATAGTATTATTATTATTATTACGCGTTCGGGTTATACGCACTTACGCTAATGTGTAATGAATGGTAGGGTGATTGTGAGATGAAATGGAGGACCTACAGTTTAAACGTGGAATCAGAACCACGTTTGGAGGCCTGGAATTCCACACATTCACAAGTTGTGATTAATACACGTATTGTCAGAGGTGATGGAAGGGTTTGGCAATCAGATAAATAAGTGCTGGGACCGAGGATTGAGCCTCGGACCCTCAGCACAGAAGCCTGACACCTTACCCCTAGTCCACCAGGTCACCAATATAATAGTAAAATGTTATCAATGTTGGCTGCAAAGAAATATGTTTGGATGTTCTCTACTGTGCATCCAACCAAAATAAGGGTATACTTTACCGTTTTCTTTAATCAATTCATGTGATTCATATAAAACACTTTTATTAGATAGGCAACTATCACATAATTTATAATATCAAATTAATGTTGAGCGCAAAAAAATTTGTATTTTCTAAAAAGTTTTTACTATCAATATTACACTGTATTCATAGCCTATTGATTGGAAGATGGGATTTAATGCAAATTCAGAATTATATAAGTACAGAAAGTTTGCAAGTATTATAACCTATCGTACAGTGCTCGTTGATTTACGTATCAAAGGATATTGTATACTTCCTAACGTCACCCTTATAGTACATCTAGAAAATTACTTAAAACAAATAAAAAAAGTGCTATATACATAAAGCAATGAAGTCAACTGTTGATATTACACTGTTGAAACTAGTGACACTATGTAGTTAAATGGAAACTGATTTAACTTATTTATTACATTTCAAAATCATTCTCATATCCGACACAATATTATGTAACGAGTTTAAATTTTGTAAGTAGAGATATTCGATATATTTAAGACGGAACCGTAAGAATTCCTATGGTTTCAAGTTTACTCATCACTGATTGACAGACAAGGCTCCACAAGCCTTCTACTACACCCGATATCACATCTGAGGTAACTGCAGGTCTTATAGAGAAAAGCTTTATATTTGCCCTCTCTCGTTCAACTGTTGCCAAATCTCCTCGCTCTAAGTCATGTCTGAAGGTGGTGTGGTGTACTGGGGCAAGAAGGAGCTACCGGCAACCTCGACTAACCAGCACTGAGAACTGGTATTATATTTGAGGGAGAGATTGAAAACACACAAACGAGAGAATGACAACGTTGTTTCCCAATAGTAACCATGCAGTTCCCTCGGAGATTACATCCAGTACGAGAGCACTAGGATTCAAGTACTATCACCATTGATTGTCTCCAGCATAATATTGTTGGTACTTGGAAGAGGAACATTACTAAACAAAACCTCCTACCCCAGTTCCACCCCTACACTCCCTCAACCCCACTACCCGTTAGTCTTAAGTTGTATGTTAATATCCTCCAAATAGTATCAACAAATTAAGCTGATTTACCAGTTGGTGTAAATAATATTCCTAAGCCTATCGTTTATCTTGAATCATGAGTATGGTAATCAGCTAAATTTTAGTTAAGAAAACAAAAATACCTTCTAAAATAAAATACTAAAAGGAATAATTGTTTAATATAATCCAATAACACCTGGATCAAAAGACAACTCTTATTAGGTCCATAGCTTGTTTTACACAGTGGTGGAGTTAAGGTTCATTGCTGTGAGCCGTTTTCTTCGCCAAGTTCGCGTGCTCGTAAGAAAAAGATAGCTGCCTCAATTTCGCTAACTCGCTAGAACTTACCAAGTTACTTATAATCCTATTAAATCGTTTCACAGAAACTCTGATATGGTATAACCTTAAAATAAAATGTGTTAAGATACTTAGTTTAATAGCTATATTCAATGTGTGTCACAGCACCCTGCCAAATAACCTACTTATATTAATTAATATTATATAAAATATTGGTAGGCCTACAGTTAACTCAATTTCGCAAAGTTGTATAAAGTTTTGTTTCAATTAAAATTATAAAAATAATAAGTTGTTAGTTAAATATATAGAGGTATGTAAACTTCATTTAACAGGAAATGTAGCATTCTTGCCTTGTTGGATTGTACTTCGATGCAGGTTATATATTATAATATAGGGCCATAGTGTAACCAACCTTTTTAATATCATGAGGCGTTTGTGTTTAAAAAAAAATTTGTTGTGCCGGTTTGTAAAGAATATCGATCAAAAAATATCGGTTTTAAATTTCTTATATAGTAATTAGTTTATTTTTATTGAAACAATTATTATTTTGATACCTATTTTGCTTGCCAGGAACAATCCACGGGCCGTAGTTTGCCAACCGCTGATGTAACCCATCAGCTATCGGGGTAAACGAAGTAAACACTAAAACACGTATATAAATACTTGTTTTAAAATAATACCTTGAACACAATTAAATTGTAAATGTATAAATGTTAAAACTCTATATATTATGCTGAGTCAATTGAAAATCAAATCGTTTAAAAAAAATTTTTTTTAATATATTACTAAAGAAATTAATAATCGTAATCAATCTAATTCACAGACACACTGAACCAAATACCATTTATGTTCATCAATGATTAAACACAACATAGTCACAAATTATTATTTAATTATTCAACTATCTACTTTGAAATCCATCAAATTAATGAAGCACTCTTGTCAGTTGCACTTTCTATAATTTATTTTATGCACTCATCCAAAATATATATTTGTCTCCATCCCACTTAACTGTGTGTATAAAACCAACAACAATCCACATTAAAGAGGATGTCACAATTTAAAAGAATATTGAGCTTGATAAATTTATTTGTAATTTTTTCGATATTTATTTAAATGGTTATCACTTTTTTTTCAACACTACGTCTTACCACCCGTTCAGGTTATATGCATGTATAGCTTACTAATCATGATAATGTTTTAGGATTAGGAAGGTTGCCTTTAGAGAAAGTGTACCCGCATTTTCGTGTTGGAGGTTGAATGTAAAACCATTGAGGAAAAACCACCCTCAGCACATCCGAACAGGATTCGAACACCGATCTCCTTGTCATCTGCAGTCTAGTATATTGTGAGAGTAGCGCCTTAGACCATGCGGCCACCGAAGACCACGAAAGCAGGCTGTTATGGGGTATAACTGTTAAATTCCGTAATATTATTAGAATTACGACTAAAGTAAAAATAAGCTATAAAAAGTAATATCTTGTAAAAACTTTAATTTTCCAGCTCCTGTTCTGTTTATTAAAAATGTTTGTATACAACTTTTCCAGAGTTAATAAAGTGCTTGAAAGTATTTGATATTTATTCTGAAGTATTATGTTCACAGATACATTTTTCGCTTCCGTTTTATATGTGAAACATTTTGGAGTGATTTTTAATTTAAAATACAAGTTTGGAAAGAGGAAGTATTTTGTTTTTATAATTTTATGGGGTAAACATTTTCACTTTTGAGTAATACGGCCAAATGAGTGAGCTAAAATATTTGGTTTTTAATTTGAGGATATGCATTAAAGTTCTGTTATAATGATTAGATACATTAATATGAGATTAAAAATTTCACATAACTTTCGGGAGTTAAAAAACTACGCCCAAGAAAGTTTTGATTAAACTTTACTAATTTAGACAAAGTAGTAAACAAGAGTTCATAAGTCGTATTTTCCCACAAATAAGATGGCTTCAAAATTTTTAATTTTTCCAAAACTCATAATCCACAAATATTACATAATTTTTAAATTAGTATATTTATTCTCTCATATTATTAATACTACGAGTACATTACAATTAATTAAGAACACCGTACTAAAGCAATACTCACAAAAATATATTATCTCAAAAGATCATTTAATTGTTTTGATTAAATTTTATTTACAGATATTATAGTTTGTCTTTAGGAGTAGTTAAAATATCAATATGGCAACTTTAAAAAAAAGTATTGTAAAAAACCACAACTATTTAATTAAAAAATTGTGAGCTCAACTTCAATATTTAATCATTATAAATTTCTACACTAAGGCATAATTATTAATATGAATGAATAAACTTACAAACTGAAGCTACTTTACCTAATACAAATAATATATTTTGGAATATGTATTGGTGCAATGCGATATTTTTAGATATCCTATAAAAATTGTGTTAAAATAAATACTTTTTTTTTTTCAAATACACTAGTTAAAAACCTTTTAAATCACCAACAAATGAACCAGCGACGATAGGGATATAAAAAAAATGTCTTCCATTATTATCATGATTCAAATATAACTCTCAGCCCACACCTCTTTTAATAATAAACTAGTCCTCTCATATAAGCACGCGCGGAGCTACTTTATCAAACACATTCTTCCGAAAACCGTGCAAATTTATTTAATGTTCTACAACCGCTATGGAGATGAGAGAAAAAAAAATATCACGTAGTGTTTTACGCTGTAGTTTACGACGTGGCGTGATTTTCAGCGGCACAGGGGAAACCTTACTATGAGATGGGGG
>CABFWB010000508.1:243500-255431 GCA_902151455.1 Timema bartmani
GTTTTATATGGTTAAATATAGTTAATTAAATAATATTTTTTGACTTGTGTCCTTCTTACCGCCAGCCAAAGCATTAATATTTGTTTACATTCACAGTTGGCGCAATTCGGGTCCGGTCTTGGGAAGGGGGGTATTGGCGCAATTCGGGTCCGGTCTGGGGGGGCACTTTTAAGCTCTTGGCGCAATTCGGGTCCAAGCTAGGTGGATTGGCGCAATTCGGGCAAGCCCATTCACATAACCTTTAAGATAAGAGAATTTATTTAAAAACACACATTGTAAAAACACCCGTTTTTACTAAACCATTTTTAGTATTGCGTCTTAGCTACCTCTTTTGATTATATGTATATATACTAATTACGCTGAGTTAAGGATGAGGAAGGTTGAATTTAGAGGTACTGTACCCGCATTTACGTGTAGAGAGAGTGTAAATCGATTTTTGAAAACCATCCTCAGGTCACCCGACCTAATTTCGAACCCCGATCTCCCCATCATCGGCAGTCTAATATATTTTCAGAGTAAGGCCTGAGACTATGCGGTCACCGAAGCAGGTCGAACCATTTTTGAGCACCCATAAAGGCAATAGTGAATTTAATATAAATTAACATTAGACCTACATTTTGTGAGAGAAGTGAAAACATAAAACTAGTAAATTGGAACGTACTAGTATCGCATAATTTAAAATAATACATGTTTTTGAATCCAAATTTTGCCTGTTCATTAAGATTCAGCCATAAAAACCTTCGGCTCGCATAGGTGATCGTTCACACACACACACACACACACACACATATATATATATACCAGAAAACGTTTTATTTTTCAAGTATACATTTAAGTTTTATTGGAAACCAATGCATTTCCATGTTTTTTTTTATGAAAACCACAAAAAAGAAATTAACTTCATGTAAACATATTTTTTTCTCTTAATTCAATAAATTAAAGCAAGTAGAGATCAATTACAACATATGTTGAAAAATGAATTTCATTGAGGAATGGTATGCCTACAGCTAAGCTCATCTCGTCCAAACATTATTTAAAACCACTCATGAATAATGAATTAGCTTCCTAATATTTTATTAGGAACATCAAAGGTAGTCCAACACCGCTTTGTGGGAAATGAGTGAGTGCGGTGAGTATTTGTGGTTAAGTCATGGATTTTGACAGGTTTTGTGGTGCAGATGTTTAAACTTTTTATTTTAAAATGCTAACCTCAAATTATTCATAAACGTGCTTCATTCAAATGTCTATAATATAAAGTTAATGTATTTGGTGAACACAACATATTTTCTATTTCTTTTTAAATAGCTTGTTAGTGTGTGGGGTATACAGATATATTAATTTAAATTAATTCATTAATTTTTCAAAAGTGTCAAGATTACTTATAGAAAAATGGATAGGAAAATATTATTTAGTGAAAAAAAACTTACTATTTTTGTTGCAGTTTAAAGTATTCTAAAATGTCATATCACTCGCTTTATTACCAATCCTTATAATATCTGAAAATAATTAAACGATTAAAATAACATAATTTAACAAATCATAAAAAATTACGTAATATGGGGGAGAAGGAGTGGTGATGGAAAATCTTACAATCCCTTTCTGGCGAGGAAAGAGGGAAGGGGTCGAAAATCATGAAAAAAGTCTTACGTACTTTAAATACTGCCCCTAAGAAGTAATAATTCTAGAGCGTCAAAGCTACTAGCAAGTAATTTACACCTAGGTTTATCACTGAATCAATAGTGAGCATCAATAAATACTGGTTTTCGCAGATATTATATCTATGGAGAGATTTTACTCAGAACTTTACTTATCACATTTATAATCTAGTTTTTATCTTGCAGTTTTTCTTTTATCTTTCCTGTACCAGTTTATAAACTTTTCTGAAGATCAAAGCTTTAAGGATAGCATCTCGTTGAGTTCTATAATAATAATTAATCACATTTACATATATCTCTTTAAATATATGATACATTTTTTAAATATATTAAAACAGTTATAATAAATTTACAGAGAAATTAAGCAATCCTATATTAAAGTATGTCCAAATATATATTTTAATCATTGAAATAACCCATAAAAAATGTTTAAAATGTTATTATCCTTGACTTGAAAATAATTTTAAAAAATATATCAATGTTTTTTCATATTAATATTTTTGGCAAAAGTCCTAATGCTGTTCGTTGAGGTGCACCATGAAAAATACACTTAACACGATAATATATGAGGTAGTTAACTGAGTTTGAATGTATAAATAATGTGCCCTTAATGTGATCTGAGGATCCTCCCAAATCATGTTCCAGCGCAACATCCAACTCATTTTTATCAACTGTCAACTTTTGGTTGAACAAAACCGACGTTGATGCACTGCTCTGAATGATATAAAAAAAATTAATCGTTACTTTTACATGTATACTTTTTTTTATATAGATATAAATGTTTAGTTGGGCTAAAAACACCATCTAAAACAAAATAATTCAGATTTTAAAATAATGGTTTTAGAGTAAGCAATGGGCCTCGGTGGCCGCGTGGTCTAAGGCGCTAGTCTCTCAGTATACAAGACTGCCGATGACGAGGAGATCAAGGTTAGAATTTCGGTCGGATGTACCGAGTGTGGTTTTTTACTAAACTGTTTTACACTCTCCCTCCACGCTAATACGGTTATACTACCTACTACCTATAAATATGACCTTCCTTATCCATAAAACCATTAGCGTAATTAGTGTATAAGTGTATAACCCTGAAGGGTAGTAAGACACAATGCTAAAAACATGTTAAAAGCTTGTATCGTTAAATTATTTAAATTATAGTACGTATCTGGTTATAAATTAGTAGTAAGTAGTAATAAATTGTAATTTAAGCTATTGATACTTCAAATGTTTTACTCTCATAGTTTATTAAAAAAAATTTTTTTCAACAAATATTATTGCTTTCACAATTTCTAGGAAAATATGCACAAGATGTTTTAATAATAATAACGAGTATACAACTATTATAAAGCTTTTTTAAAAAATAAAAATATGGCCAATATTTTGCGATGGTCGAGAGCGTTAAATGGTTCCACCCCAAAAAATAGCCAGTGTCTTATAAGAGAGACTGGTTTGAACCCTAGTTGGGGAGAAATGCAATCTTTACGAATCTACATAAACAGGAGAGTTAAGAATATTTAACAATACTATGTTATTTTGTAGGTAATAGTAATATCCATCAGAAGTGACAGCTGTAGATCACATTAGATGACGTATGTATAGGTAAAAGTAGAACTAATAGATTGTCTAGCCATCAGATAAGGTTCTGCCTAAGAAAATTGGTGTCTATGAGAGATTCGATTATGGTGGTCCTATAAACTACTAACCCAACTCAAATTATAAGAGTTGAAAAAAGTACTATGTTTAATTGTTTCAAAGCATTTATTTTATCTCATACCACTAATATATTTAAATTTATATTTGAAAATTTTATTTTAATATTATTGTATCTTTCATTCGTCCCACAGTTTTCAAATGTCTTTACTTTTTAATAAAAGGATATCCAAAATTGGTTTGAAAAAAATCTTAAATTTGTTTAAAATATTTATTTTATATTGTAAGTACAATCCAAATATTGTCCATAATCTATAGCTTAGTGAGTATAACACAAAATAAAGCTACTTTTTTGTTTGTTGTCATGACGAGCCCTGATAGATTCCCTATAGGAGTCCGATCATCGACGTGCTCACAAAAAAAAAATCAGCTTTTTTCTCGGATGGAACAGTGCCATTTGGCGCCCTCTGGCCTTTGTAAAAAGATGAAGAAGAAGTAGAAAAAAGGCATTTTGATCAACTCGTTTGGCCTTTATGACACTAAACCCTGAACACACAAGGAAATAAAGTTACACATTCCAAATGGCATTTACAACTTATCGTTGCAAGATTAATTTGAATTTTCCTTTGTTCATCGAAAACGATCTTTTTGTGAATTTGACGCGTTGATATAACGCTTTCAATCGTCTCTGGTTCGATTCTCAGTCAGAAAAGTCAGATTGAACTGCCAAAAGTTGGTTAGGTACACCAACTATTCCAGTTGGCTAATAGGCTTATATTATATTACTTATCAATATGAATTGTATTATTTAAATTAGTTTATTTATATGAAAAGTAACCTAGACCCTAAAATATATTTTACATAAATTTTATATATAGAATAAAATAAAATTACTAAGTTATACACGTAATTATGGCTTGATGCTAATAAAAAAAAGGCAATGTCATAGTTTGCTATTTTAATTTTATTTGCTAATTAGAATTTAACAGCTTTTAAATTTGTATGTGTTATAAAGGAGTTATGACTAAGCTTTCATTGTTGTGATTTATTTGAAGTGTTTGGACCAAAAAACTGAAATTTAGTTTATTAATCAAAGTATGAAAGGGACAAAAGGACATTTGCTATCGGAAAATAGTTGGCATTTATGTCTAGAAAGGATAGTGTTGAGTTTGGCCTTTATCACTTTATATTCAACATAAGAGTGGAACTATAAGACATTGATTGATTGGTTTATAGCTCCAAGCAGCTTATGAATCTACACGTCCATCATAGTCCCCGCCTTAAGGTGGAATGAAAGGGGACGCGGGAAAAGGACAGTGTTTTTTGTAGTTTTTATGGCAAAAAAAATTTTTTTTGGCTAAACTAAATAAAATATTGCTCCAGTAAAATCATATAATTTAATTTTCTTCACATGGTGACCTCAAAATTTCATAAATATCTGTGTCAAGGGTGTTCTGTAATTTAATAAAAACTTTTCCTCTTTATTTAAAAATTTGTTGGATAATGCCACCATGCTCATGACGGATATTCAGGAACTGTTGATATCAACATGTGAAGAAAATTAAACTCTAGTTTGAACTGGATCAATATTTTATTTATTTTGGTCAAAAATGTTTTGCCATAAAAATTGCAAAAACACTGGCCTTTTCTCGCGCTCCCTTCCAACCCGTCTTAATTCCACGCCCACCATGCTTACGTTAATATTATATTTATGTTTTGTAATAAGATTTATGTGATTTCTGAGACTTACAATTCATAATTCATAAGCAGATTGAAAACTTCCACATTATTTGCATGATTTTTACAACCAATATATATCTTTTTATTGAAGTTTTTCTCCAAAAGGCCTAAAACACAACTAAACGTGTGAAATATTAAACTATTGTTGAAGACCTCTAACAAAGTTGAGTAAAAAAAACTGTAAACTTTTGATTTCATAAAACATAATAGTTTTCCCACACACACACACACACACACACACACACACAAAAAGACATATTACGAATAATTCAAACATGGTAGACACATTTTCAAACTATGGGTGAAGAATGACCCTGAGTACGAGATGAATCCTGGATAGATCAGTGGTAAGAGCATTGGAGCGCTAAGCCAAAGTACTCTGGTTAGATTAATCTGACCAATCATCATTTTTCAATTAATACTGTGAGGTTCTCAACTTAGTGATTTATACTCAACATGTTTGATATCTATTGTAAGTCCAACTATCGCCCGTCATCTTATAATTGTAGGGTCAAGCATCTGAAATGTGAGGTATCTCCTGTGCGATCCGCACGTAGGTCAATAACTGCTGACTCCAGTGGGAGAGCATTGATACTCTGAGAAGCGATGTTCAAGCATCACGTGGTTTTGGATGACGTGGATCTAGGCCCGTTGATTGATGCTTAATGCCGTCATTGGAATCTCCTAGTTAGTGGATTCTAGCTTGTGTTTATCCTAGATCAGAGCTCTGGGCAGTTGGTTCCAGACAGTTGGTGTAGATAGTTGGTTCTAGACAGTTGTCAAGTGTTTAGCAAGATGAGTCCGTTTAGCGATGGCGTGCCTCACGCGCCATGAGTGTAAAGATGATTGACATTGGTTGGACATTGGTAAGACAATGGGTAAGACAGTTGTTAAAAGAGTTGTGATCCAACTGCTGCCGAGGGAAGTTAGGTATCTCAAGAAATATGTTGACCGGGATGGGTGGACGACACAGAAGACGGTGTCATGAGTTCGACAGCAATGTATGAGAGCAGGTTGCTTTGGGAAATAAACCAACAGTATTGTATGTGATTGATTGTGTTTTCTTGAGCCTCTTGCTTAGACCCCTCACCTACTAATGATAGCCAACAGTCACGAATATCTTGGTGTGTAAGTGTAATAGTGAGCCCGTAGCCAAATAGTGCGATAAGCTCGGCCAGTCCTTACAATACATATTATTTTTAATGTATAAACTTTGGGGTAAAAGTCACTTTTATATTGACTTAAAAAATAAGTGTAATAGTTTCCGTTTCACCAAAAACACAACAGAGTTGTGTTGTAATAACTGTTTAAACTATTGGTTTTATTTTACATCCATCACTGTTTCCAGCTTATGGTCTGTGTCATTTATTTATTCAAGTCATATAATTTCCACTACCGGCTTGTTAGATCTTTTGTGGCTCTATAATATGCCTTATAATATAACTTAAGCCTAGAACAGCCACAACATCCTGTCCCCGGCCGGGAATTTATTAATTTGAAAGAGTAAACCTACATCTTATCAATAATATATTTTTTGATCATGCCGGGAATTGAGCCCGGGACCCTTAGCTCAGTAGACAGACACACTACCGACTGAGCTAAGGTGTCGGATAGTTGTTAAATTTAAATGTGGATAATTTAAATTTAAAAAGCATACATTGAAAACTGTTTTAAAAAGTTGTTTTATATAGGCAAAAGGGGTGTACAACATTATTTACACTTTTTTAGGGCACGCTTAATGCAAGTACCATAAATTAGTCATAGGGAGACACATAATACATTTAACATCATATCGTCAATTTTATCGATTATAGAACTTGACCATAAAATTTAAGCTCACATTTATAAATTTTTAGCCTTATTGATAATCGAATCTACTACGTTTATATAGATAGGCTAGCAACTTTAGTTTTCCATCTAGCAACACGCCTTATTGCCCATTGGGGTAGCACACAACTGGGGTAGTACGATACTATATCAATTACGCTAATGTAGTAGAGACCATGAAGGGGCATTAAAAAAAACACTCTAAGTACACCTGGACAGGAATTTAAAAAACTTAAAAATTTAGTTATTAAATAAATGCTGGGAAGTAAAATAATTTTCTAACCTTCCTGTACCTACACTCAAAACATAATTTTTTTATTTAGTGATTATTTAAAATCCTCGCCCGAGAATCAAACCAAGGAACACGGGTGAAAGACGAATGGCTTACAAAGCGTAGAAATAATGTATGTCTCAAGACAATTTTTTTTTTTTTGCTAACTTTCTCATCACAACCCTGAAGTAAAAGGAAATTTTCACACTGGGCGTAACAAACTTTCCTAGACAGAATGTAGTAGACCTCATCTACAATTTTACACGTCCATTAGCATACATTATATTCCAGGCTCCGGGTGATAGTGGACTAACTCTAATAAAAAATATTAACGAAACTCGAATACTATTACTCGAATAGTATTATTTTATTCAGATATGTTATTGGGAAATATTAAGAACCGGTTATCTCCGATTTAGTAAGAGTCGTGTTAAGGTCCTTTTATTTCTAATACATTACGGGGCGTATTAAGGTCGTATTATATCATAAAACCCGGAAACGTATTAAGGTAATGTTTCCTGAGATATACTAGGGAATATTAAGATCGTGTTTTCTCAGATAGATCATGAAACTTGTTAAGGTAATGTTTTCTCAGACACATTAAAGAAAGTATTTAGGTGGTTTTATTCTCAAATATAATAAGGAACTTATTAAGCTCATGTTATCTCATACATGTTAACGGATGTATTAAGGTTGGGCTTTCTCAGATATAATATACAACTTACTAATCTTGTTTGTCATCAGGTTATTATTATGTGTTCTGTCTTACGACAGGTCAATTCCTTTTGTCAGTAAACTTAGACCACCAATACACCCCGTCCTCTGCCTCCTCCTTCAGCTCCAAGAATTTTCTTCTTTTCTTCAAGTCATCCCATATTTTAATCTTCTTTATTACTAAAATCCTCTTTACCTCAACCTTTCCATCCTCCTATGACGTCGTGCAGAAGACAGTTCCTCCTAAGGATGTGTCTGATCCAATTTGCTTTGTAGCTAAGAATCGCAACTAAAATTGTTTTCTTCTCACCCACTCTTCTTAGATCTTCTACATTTCTCACCCTGTCTGTCTGTCTGTCTGTCTGTCTCTTCATACAAAATAATGGAGGATAAACCCAGTTTATAAAATGAACACATCATGAGGAAGGATATTCTCATAGAAATGCATCATAATTTGTATGTATTTGTTTGTGTTTTTACTAATCGTTAAAACGTCTGGTTTTGGTTTTATTGGCAATAATAATAAAGATAATTTTAGTAAGTAATATCAATCAAATGGGCATCAAAGCGCATCTGGTAAAAAGAAACTACACAAATGAATTAATATTATTTAAAAGTAGGCCACGTCTACAGCACAATTGGAACGTACATTACATTGATTATTTAAGCTAGTTTTTGTTGATGTATGTATTTGTGGTATTATAAATTTAGGTTAAGTCAATAATATTTAGAACACGATCACCAAAGCGTAATTGATTTAAAAAAAAAGGCCCAAATGAATTTAAACTGTGTAAAAGTAAGCCACATGTGCGGTACAATTGGAACATGCATTATTGAAGCTCGTCCTTTATATTTGTGTGTGTGTGAGAGAGAGAGAGAGAAGAGAAAACTCATCTGTTTGGTTTTAACTCTGGGATTATAGGCCCATAATCCTGCTTTACTAAAAATGAAGTCACTTATGACACCACTTGACTTATCCGGCAAAAGTGATGATGATGGTAATTGGGTAGGCCTACAGACTATTTTCAAATGGGCGTCACAACATCTAAATTGATAAAACACTAGTAATCCAGTACTAAAGACCTCCGGTTCAAATCCAAGCTAAATACTTACGGATACCAGTGGTTGAATAAAGGTCATTATAATATATTGTTTTAAATTCCTCCAAATTATTGCTGTTTTGCCCCCGAATATATTTTTAGAAATGTTTGTCTGGTAGAGGAAATACGTGCTATATCTCATCACAGAAATGATAGCTACATCATAAGAACGCTCGCTAGCTTTCACACACAAAATATTTGTAATATATATTTTTTACAAATCTAAACAATTAATTACGGACTGATCAAATGATTATTTAAAATATGCTTTTTGACGCAGACTAAATTCTATTTTAGTTAGTTAATAAATAGTACCCTAAGCAGACCAAAAATAAATAATGGTTTATTTGTGTTTAGATAAATGTTTTAACTTACCTATACTTTCCTTAAATATTGAATGAATTGTATATTATGAGTACTAACAAAAATATTTCAAGTGATGAGTCCAAATTGTTGGGCTCAATGGTTTTGCTAGGTGACCCGGTGGTCTAGGGGTAAGGTGTCGGACTTCTGTTGTTCTGGGGGTCCGGGGTTCAAGCCTCGGTCCCGGCACAGATTTATCTGATTGCCAAAACCTTCCTTCACCTCTGACAAGACGTGTATTAATCACAACTTGTGAATGTGAGGAATG
This sequence comes from Timema bartmani, assembly GCA_902151455.1. Lineage (NCBI taxonomy): Eukaryota > Metazoa > Arthropoda > Insecta > Phasmatodea > Timematidae > Timema > Timema bartmani. The sequence goes on from CABFWB010000508.1 coordinate 253,083, forward strand.
CCTAGGCCTCCACCGTGGTTCGGATCCCACGTTAAACTGTAGGTCCTCCATTTCATCTCACAATCACCCTACCATTGCACATTAGCGTAAGTGCGTATAACCCGAACGGGTAGTAAGGCGCGGTGCTAACAATAATAATAATAATAATAATAATAATAATAATAATAATAATAGCAATGCTCTGGTTTTATTTCCATGTTAAATCAAATATTTAATGACTGTAATGACATGAAACTAATTATAAAAGGTGTATGACAGTTCTATTATAATCTACTTGATACGTTTATTGTATTAAACATCTTGAGTTAACATTAATAGACTTTCACATGTTTTAAACTGAACACACTGTTTCCATTGCTTCCAGCCATCTCTACGTGAAAAGTAATGGTTTCATTCTGCTAAAAAAAATGATAATAAAGAGTTTTATAACGGGCCTTGGGAAATATAGATGTGGAAGATAAACCAAGGAGAAAGGAAATAGATTAAGGGGGTGTTGATCGTCTGATGTGCAAAACTAGCTCATACCACGCTTCTTAAGTTTGGAATATAATTTCAAATAAATATCATATTTGTATGGAAGAAAGCAACAGTGTAGAATTAATTTACGTATATAATTAACGCGAGAAAATTCCAATGTTTTTGCAGTTTTTATAGAAAAACATCTTTTTGGGGAGGCAAAATAAGTAAAAATATTGCTTCAATACAAATATAGAGTTTAATCTTCTTTACATGATGATATTAACAGTTGTTGAATATCTGTCTTGAGCATAGCGGCATAAGATGAGAATATTTTTAAATGAAGAGGAAGTTTTTTTAACACCGCGTCTTACTACCCGTTCGGGTTATACGCTTAGGTACTAATAACGCTAGTGAATTAGGAATTGGGATGCTTGAATTTAGGAATTTAGAGGACGCGAACACGCATTTGCGTGGAGGGAGAGTGGAAAACCATACAGGAAAATCCATCCTCCGATTCACCCGACTGAGATTCGAACCTCAATCTCACCGTCCTCGGCAATCTAGCTCAACACGACGAGGAAAAGTTGTCAACAAATTCCAGGACACCATTGACAGATATTCAAGAACTGTTGAGGTCACAAGGTGAATAAAATTAAACTCTATGTTTATAACTAAGCAATAGGCCTGTTTGATTTATTTTGGGCCAAAAAATGGTTTTGCTATAAAAACTGAAAAAACACTTACCTTTAATCGTGTCCTCCCCATATTTCCACACCATTTAAGTATGTATTAAATACTAAGCCTTGGGGGTGAAAGATTAATACGCAAATCAGCCGTATCTGAGTTATATTCGAATACATTGAAAAATGACACCTGGACATTGGAATAGAACCCGGAACCTTTGGGCTTACGAAGATATTCACACGTCCATCAGAAGAGACTCTGCCTAAAACTATGAGGGAAGAATAGCCCTGAGCATGGGGCGGTCCCTGAATATCTCAGTGGTTAGAGCACTGGCGTGCTAAACCAAAGGTCCTGGGTTTGATCCCCATGTCCAAGTGTCATTTTTAAATGTATTCAAAACCAAATTTGTGATATTTCGATGTATTTTCAACTTTTAAGAAGTAGTTCATACATAATATGTACCGTTAGCTAATGTTATAATAATACCTCAATTACCTTTGTGGCCGGCCTTTTGGTATAGTGGTAAACGCCTCTAGCTACTGATATACAAGTCCTGGGCTCGATTTCCGGCTGTATCATAAGCATTTTTTCCCGAAAGGGATTCACCCCAATGGTCAATAAGTTTTGGTTAGTTAGGCTTAAGTTAGGTTTAAGTGTTTCCACTGTTTCCACACCCTCATATTCACTATAACCATACTTTCATCTCATCGAAACATGGAAAGAGCCTCCACAGAAAGGATGTACTATTAGTACATTCGGGCGTCCCCTGAGCAACGGGACATTAATACTGGCTAATATTTCCATTACCGGGCTACAAATGGTACGCGCAATATTACTATCATGTTCATCTACTTGCGGGTATGATATGTAGACAACCTCCGAGGTATACCCTGGGCAACGTTCTGTTCTCTCAGAGCGGCTAAAAGTCAACCATAACTGAAAATGTCAAATATCAATAGCTTTGTCTTTCAGTGTTTTATGTTTCAAATCCAGTTGAGAGTAAATAAAATGGGGAGATTCATAATATGAGTCGTTTGAGGGTTCGAGTCCTAACATAATACAATTCAAAGTGCTCGTAATATATGAAGGCAATGTTTGGAAGAGAATCAGTAAACGTTTCTGTCAGCTTGATCGATTTAGAGTAAGTGATGTGCGTGTTGTTTTTTAAGCCACTTTGGTCTTCCCTTCCCTTCCTTCCCCCCCCCC
>CABFWB010000508.1:257708-273524 GCA_902151455.1 Timema bartmani
TATTATTATTATTATTATTATTATAAGTATTAGCACCGCATCTTACTACCCGTTCGGGTTATACGCACTTACGCTAATGTGTAATGGTAGGGTGATTGTGAGATGAAATGGAGGACCCACAGTTTAGCGTGGGGTCCGAACCACGGTAGAGGCCTGTCACTTCACACATTCACAAGTTGCGATTAATACACGTCTTGTCAGAGGTGAAGGAAGGGTTTGGCAAGTCATAACTAGAAGACTCGTGGAATAAATGCGAAATATATTATCATAGAGAATCCTATCTTTCTTTCCTTGTAATGGGATGGATAAAGACTTAAATAATTCCCAGTTCCATATCACAACAAACTTTGTTACGTTTTTCTTTTCAACAAAGATCCACTTGTTTTTCAAACATGATGTTGTACCTCAAGGATGTGAAAACACCTCTTAAAAAATACTAGGAAGGAATGGTAAAATAGAAGTAGGGATATTTTAAAGAGAAAATGAGAGATTAGAAAGTAAAAGAAAAAAAAGAGTTCGTGCAAAGATAAGAGTAGTTTGAAGGGGTTGGGAACGGGAGTTCCATCCTTGATATCAGTAGCACCGTATATTATATGAACTGAAGATAAGTAACATCTCAAGATAGGTCTCGTGTAGTCGATGTAATTACAATCCAGGAATTAATTTATGTCAAGCCTTCTCTGCTCGCAGACTTTCATAATTAATTCGACCTACGCCTTTCTGGGTAAATGCACGCATATAATGGACATTTATTACCAACCTTACAAAACATTATATGTTCTTTCAAACGCAGGACAGAAAGATAAATCTTAAGATTTATTTCAAAATTGGATCAATTTGCTACATTTTTATACTGTTGTATTTTAATTAATGTTTTCTTTTTTTGTTTTTAACGTGGAATTTTCTGAACAAACTGATTATATCAGTGCATGGACTAGATCAAATCTAGAACAGGCACAACATCCAGCCCCCGGCCGTTAATTTACCACTGTGAACGAGGGGGGAAACATATTTCACCAATGATACATTTTTCAGCCATTCCAGGACTATAACCCAGGACCTCCATCTTAGTATAAAAACACGCTAACGACTGAGCTAAGGGTTTGGACATACTCTTATATTATTTAACTCAGAAGGATAAATCGGTTGAATATAAAAACAGTCCTCACTGTTTTCAGATTTACTAACACAAAAATAATTTATAGGTACCTAACTCGGAAGGAGGTCCGACACCTTAACTCAGTCGGTAGCTTGTCTGTCTCCACAGCTAGGGATCCTGGGCTCTACTCCTGGCATGGCCGGAAAATATATCATCGTTGAAATGAGGGGTTTCCCCCTTTCACAGTGATAAATAAACAGCATGGCGCTGGATGTTGTGTATGTTTTAGATTTAAGTTGGTGTATAAGTCGTGTGCTTATATAATCATTAGAGTTATTAAGAGTACTTTGAGTACCTCAAATAAATGAAAATGATAAATCAGACAGTTGTCTATAACTGTTATTAAATATATACAATAAATGAAAAAATCTGCTAATTGATACTTGCAAATACACATAACTATTTTAAGTATATTCAATGTATAATTATAATTTGAGAAAAAGAGACAATTATACTTTAGAATGTACAAAATAAATAAATAAAAATATTTTCTTAAAATAGAAATACATTTAATTCGTATAAAATGTGTCCGTTTTTTCCTAAATATCATATAATGATAGAGAGATAAAAAAAAATGGCCAGCTTCTTCTACACCGAAAGCTAGGAAACTTACCTTGTTTGTTTGCACTATGGTGCATCTAATATGATAGGGCCATATTAATATGCTACAGCTATGCACACATCAAGGTTTTGACGCAGAGCTGAGACAACCACAGACAATTCCACGGGCTCGAACATTCCAAGGCCACTAATCTATTCTAACCTAACTTAACCGGGATGAAGATCGTGGACAAAGCAAGAATAAACTGGAAAGAGAAGAAAGTGATTCGGTATCTAAGTTGTATTGAGAAGAACTGGAAGAACTACACAACAAAGGCCACGAATTTGTCCTTAAGCTGCCTCGATGTTCATTTGCTAAACGCACTTTGTATCGACACAGGATCCAGGCTCAAGGAGATCAAAATGAACCAAGGAACCAATCTAATTGGACGAAGAAACTTTGAAGATGAGTGACAGAAGAATCCTTCGTTTTGCGGATGACGGAAACGAAGAGAGGATCATCGTGTTGGTGGGCGATAAGGGAAAAGGAAGTCTAATGGAACCGAACCAGCTCTTTATGGAGCTGTGAATTTGCACGCTATACTCAGATTTCAACAGCAACCCGTGTAAAATTAATGTATTTCCAAATTTAATAAAAATAGCTCTTTCGTCGGTGATGCGCAGTTGTCACTGCGCGTAATTGTCACTGTGCGTAATTTTCGCTGCGCAACTGTCACTGTGCGTAGTTGCCACCATGTGTAATTGTCAATGTGCGTAGTTGTCAATGTGCGTAATTGCCACTGTGTGTAGTTGCCACTGTGCGTAAATTATCAATGTGTGTAATTGTCACTGTGCGTAATTATCGTTGTGTGTAATTGTCACTGTGCGTAATTATCGTTGTGTGTAATTGCCCCTGTGTGTAATTGTCACTGTGGGTGGTTGTCAATGTGTGTAATTTTCAATGTGTGTAATTGTCACTGTGCGTAATTATCGTTGTGTGTAGTTACCCCTGTGTGTAATTGCCCCTGTGTGTAATTGTCACTGTGGGTGGTTGTCAATATGTGTAATTGTCACTGTGAGTGGTTGTCAATGTGCGTAAATTATCAATGTGTGTAATTGTCACTGTGCGTAATTATCGTTGTGTGTAATTGTCACTGTGCGCAGTTGTTCGTTGGCTGACTTGTGAGTAGATTTGAAATAACCCGTTAATGGAAAGCATCTGTATCGATATATTGGATTGTGCCACGACACAGCGCTATAATTTGAAAACATCCATCGTGACAATAATCTAAAATATATGTCTATCCACTAAAAAAATAAAACATATTGCGCTGTAATGCAAACTAGGTCAACATACACAGTGTGTATTACTGCAACACTCAAACATATTCTGCTCTATATATATATTTGTCGTACGCGTAAGTTCTAACCTCGGCGAGACCCGCCATCGCTTCTGAGCCGGGGTGTACAAGTGATCCTTCAACACAAGAGCTAACTACATTATTTTTATGTGTCAAAGCTCGTTACACGCTCCCCGAAATGTTGCAATGAGACGTAAAAGCCACTCGCTACGACGGGGGTGGTTTTTGTTCAACGGTGTGTGTGTGTGTGTTTGAAAGTAATTTGTGGGAATGAAGTTTTCTACCATTACGCACATTACTGAGGTATGACTAAACAAAGAGAGAAAGAAAAAGAATACCGAGAGATGAGAGATCTCGTGTTTAGAAAAAAAAAAGAATCTTATTCGCCAGCAGGAAATGTGATATTGTCACTGATATGAGGTACGTGAGCTTTGTATATCAGAACGAAAAGGAAACAAATGCACGCGGGGTATTTCATTGGGTTTCTTCTTTATAGAATTTTTCCAAAACACCCAACTCTGGACATTTTTTTTTAAATTAAAAAAATCTAGAACTAATTAAATTATTCTACAACAGTCCATTCCTGGAACTACAGTAGGCGGTAATGTGTTTATAAATAATTGTTTTTTCTTAGAAGGATAACACATTTTATAAATAGTGATGTCCGATGAACAAATTTATAAAATTATGCTTTAATTTTCAACAAATATATATTTAAGGTGAGGGGGAAGAGAAAGTGAGTTAAGGTACATATTTGTATAGTTTTTATGTTTGGCCATGATAAATAAAATATTGCTTTATAAAATGAGTTAAGTGAAGTTTTCTTTATTTTGTATTATTTAATATTTCTTGAATATCTCTCGTGGGAATTGTTTATTTTGACCAGGACTTTTTCTATTTATTTAAAAAAAATGTATATTCAAGTGTCACTATGTTCATTTTCATGATAGATAACTACCCAAGAACTTTTAAGGTTATTTTATATGTAGAAAATTAAACTAATCGTATCTACTGAAACCATATTTCAATTGATTTCACCAAAAAAACCTTACTTTTATAAAAAATAGAAAATACAGATCTTAACTTGTGTTTCCTTCCATCCTAAATTAATGTTATCTTGATAACTAACGAACAAGAATACTTAACGAACTGGGTTTAAAGTGTAGTGTCCAGTTTCGTTGAAAACGAGTGTCCACGAATAAAGGTTTCATGACGCGTATGTTGGGTTGTGTAAAAGGGTTCTGGGATGTAGGGGGGGGGATTGTAACCCCCATACCCTAAATTCCCCCTCCCCACTAAAACTACCCTTGTGAAGTGGTGGGCTACACAATCCCCGAGCTTTGTTAGCTCAATAAAAGCCTTCCTCACCTACACTGCCCTCCCTAACCAACATCACCCTCCAAACCCCCTTCACGACCGCCCTTAAAGTTCTGTCACATAGTCCCCTAGAACAGACCGACTCGATTCTGTTACACTCATTCTGAAATTTTGGGAAGTTTCCAAAATGATGGGTTGGTTAGCCGTCCCTGCCCACCGAGAGATGTTCTGTTTGATTCAATCGAGTCTCGTGGCTTCCTTGGTCGGATTTTCTCTGCTACTGATAGTTTAATCGAATGTTCTCAGAAAGTTAATTAGTGCATTTCCTTTTTTTTTTTTNTACTCAAGGAACACACATTTGATGGAGAGTATGGGATAAACGATTTAAGGGAATATATCTAGGTACACTCAGCTGGGATTTGAGCACCGACCACCCCGCACACAGGTTAAGCCAGTTAACACCAGACCTAGCTGGCCCACTGCGTGCCCACTAGTAGGGGTGTACAAATAGTTACTGAACTGACTCCTGTATCTGCGTGCCCACTAGTAGGGGTGTACAAATATTCAAAGAATATTTAGCTTGATGTGAGCTGCTTTTAATGTTCACTTACTTCATTACTCTTGAATATATATTATATATATATATATATTACATAGAATCGAACAAACAATTCCTTGCAATGAACATTGTTATAATAAGTTGTATAGGCCTATAGATCATCTTTATTAATGACTTCTTACTAACATAATTTTAGATATATTGTTTTTATCCAAACTTTTTTTTACACATAATTGCATATGGCTTGTCTTAATCTAAAACTATTTTAAATACATACTCGTATATATGGTTCGTCTATATCAATGAATACTAGGGGAGGTTAAACTAAACTGGGAAACCTTTCTTTTCGCCACAATTCTGTGACTTACGGCAGATACTAACAACTACGAGTAGAAATCTGTATCATACCTACATTTAGCTATGCAGGTAGTATATCCCTACTCCTAGAGTTAGATGATTATGTTTTCTTGCCTAGCTATAACAGATTTATGTCTTTAGAGTTGGATTTATGTGGTTATTTGGGTAGCATTATGCCAGCTCCTAGAGTTAAGTGTTAATTGATACGCAAATACTATCTTTTGTTCTCATATATTTAGGTAGTTATTTTTATGCAGATTTATATTTCTACTCATCATTGGTAGTTGTTTAGAAATCATTAAATTATTCTTCTGGGTTTGGATTTTTTTTTCTGTTCTTAATACGATGAGCATTAAGAAATAGAAAATATATCTGTATAGTTATATTTTTCAATTGTTATTTATAAGAATCTAAAATAAAATAAATTGACCCCACGTCAAAAAAAAAACTACCAGTTTATTTACTCGAAAAAAATCCTTTCATAAGTTCGGTAAAACGTTATCATTTTCAACTACGACGTGAGTCAAAACAAACTTTAGAGGCCCCTGGAGGAAATATGTGTTACCAGATAAACGGAAGAGAACGTCTTTCGAACTGTAACTCAACATAAGTAGATATGTTCTCGATGTTTCGCTGACATTTTGATCCTCTTTGTCGTGAGGAGGGTGAAAGGCGGGGGTAGAGAAACGTGAATCCCTCGTTCCTCGAGAGGTTTCATTCAACCACTTCCTCATCGTTACAAGTGTTCGATCGTGAATCAACAGGGACTTACAACGAACAACACATAAGTTTATACTCGTACCAAGAGAGTCACCCACATTCACAGCTGATTTGTCTGAAGATGGAATTACATACTAAAGTCGGGCACTAAAATTACATTTAAATGTCCTAAGTTTCCTCATATATATATACAGAGTGTCCGCCATGAAACTGCACTTTACTAAACTATTTGCTTAAAATGTTGAAGCCTCATGGTAGACCCCTGTAATTTATTTTTAATTACATACATAAAATTAATTAATATAGTATAATATATACATACAATTAATTAATTTCTACATACTAATTTTTTTTTATCACAGCCATATATTCTCGGAACCCGTTTACCTTTAAATAAGGCCAGTAGCTAAACGATAACATATTTTATTTCCCCCAGAACATTAATATTTCATTTTAAATACTAACATAGATATAATAATTTTCAACAATACCTATAAGATATATTTTACTCACGACATGAATATTTTATTTTTATTGACAGTAAAATTTTATTTTAGTTATAAAAAAATTTACCGTTTTATTAGATCCTTAACTTGTCAAGAACATATATATAAAATAGCCTGACAAGGATATATATATATAATAGCCTGACAAGTATATATATATATATATAATGTTATATGCCACCCTACTGTACTATTGTAGGTAGTGTCATTATTAAAACAATAATATAGCATCGGCCAGAAAGCGTTCCCGAGCACACCCAGTGGTCTCGAGTTTTAAAGGTCATTCATCGTGCCACTGTCAGTCAGCCGAGGAAAAGGTGATTTTTTTTTCATTTCTCCTAAGTGTAATCCTTAGTAGCTAGTAGCGAATCAAATAGCCAAAGCTATTATATTGGTTTTAGTGAGACCTTACTCGCATCTAGATATAATATAATAGTTTGTGATCTTAATAAATCACACATTTGTAGCCGACGATTTCCGCACGTCTATCATATGAGTCAAGAATGACAGGGCACGGAACGATTCCTGGATAGCTCAGTGGTTAGAGCATTGGCGTACTAAGCCAGAGGTACCGGGTTCGATTCCCATGTCCAGGTGTCATTTTTCAATTTTCAGAACCTAGTAGTAGCGCCCAACAAATATATTTAAAATCCCACCAACACCGATTTTACTATATATTATATTATGTATAGGTAGTTTTAATATTCATCGTCCTTTACACTTTTTATATTCTGTTAGGATATAATATATAACTAATATTTGATATATAAATAATCCATATACAAACAGTATTATAATTTATAGTAAAATAATTAATTTTGTGGTTCGAAATTATTTCACTGATACAACTCTTCTTTTTTGACTTGCCCTTGAAGTCAGTCGGTAGATGAAGAAGAATCTTGAGCTCGATACTTTTGGGTGTACTCGTGGGAATCCTACCTAAAAGGTTAGACCTACCCTTAAAAAAACAATACCCTCAACATTAGAGATTTTTTCCCCTAAAATAAACTCTTTTTATTGGCAAATGTATATATATATATATATATNTATATATATATATATATATATATATATAAAATTATAACGTATATCTGGTGAGTGTTTGACATTATAATTAAACAGCATACTTAATTTTCGAGAACATATTTGTTTACTGATTTGTTTACTGAGGAGTGTCTTAACTAAAAATTTAAAACATTTTAAAAATTCCTCTAATACAATTAAGTCCAATATAAGTATTTGATACGGTACGTTTTTAAAAATATACATAATTTCAAATAATTTTTTATTATTATTTTATAGTAGTTTACCGATAGCTTATTTTGGAGAAATTTGAGTTAAAAAAAATTGATACAACAATTTTTTTTGAAATTGATATATGAGGAGTGTGTATTGTGATTAACAATATTAGGCCTATGTGTTTGTTTGTTTGTTTTTGAAGAAATCTTACTTAAAGGTAGCTTACTGAAATCCTATTTTAGAAAATTTGGTTCCAAGCTGTATAATACTCAATACGAGAAAGTTTGTGCGATTGTGTCGTACCATTTATATACATTCTGTATGTTACTAAAAAAAACTGCACTTCACTGTCGTGGCTAGCAAGTATAAGTCACGGTGGTAAACGGACGGGTAGATTGTATTGTGGAAACCCATCCTTGTCAAAGGATATGGGAGTATTTCGTTTCAGAAAAAGATATATTGATCAAGTTTTCTTCTCTTTACGACATTGGACTACACCGTCCCAAATATTTTTTTTTTATGTATACATCTTTTTCTCGGTCTGTTTCCACGTTTTCTTTATAGGTAACTACAGTCTTTTCTGCAAATAAATCATGTTTCTGTCTCAAATACGTGGTTTGGTAGTTTAGTGGGCGAAGGCACGAATTCGAGAACATTTCGAGATCTACACCTTAGCTCAGAAGATCAGTTTGGCATGAGACATATCGAGCAAACTATGATATTGAAAGATTTACGTGACTCTTTGACTCTGTTTTTTTTTTTAGTACCGCGTGCTACTGCCCGTTCGTAGTATACGCCTATGTACTATTTACTCTGATGAGGAAGGTAACATTTAGAGGAAATGTACCTCATTTGTGATGAGGAAAAGTGGAAAACCTTGTTCATAAAGACGTCCTCAGTATATCCGACCGGGATTTGAGCACCGATATCCCTGTCACCAGCAATCTAGTCTAATACGAGAGTGATTCCTTAGACCATGTGGCCACTGAAGCAGGCAATAAACAAATATAATTTAATTGTATCCATTAGTGAAGAGAGAATCTCAATTCTAACTGCTTCTAGCGTATTGTTATGTATCAGGCTGTTTCTAAATTATTTTTTCAAAGCACCGCGTCTTATTACCCGTTCGGGTTATACGCTTATGGTTTTTGATATTAGGAAGGTTATATTTAAAGGAAGTGTACCCGCACTTGCATGAAGGAAGAGTGGAAAACTATTTTCGAATAAAACTCCCTCAGTACACCCAACCGAGATTCAAACCTCAATTTCCCCATCATCGGCAGTCTAATCCACTGCGAGAATAGCACCTTAGACCATGTGGCCACCGAAGTGGTTTGTTGATTATCAAGTTAGCTAGTAACCAATTAAGCGAAAATTTTGCTTATGAGGTAACTTAGTTTAAATATTATATATCTGGGCTTGATTCATTTATATACATTTTAAAATAGATGTTTAGATAAAGTATAACTTATTAAATTTTGGTATTTAAATCTAACTAAATATGTCTGTTTAAAATATTTACATAAAATAATGATGTTAACACTAAGCAAACATAATTCAATAAGATGTATAATATATAAAAAATATAAAATTATTCCCAAACCAGCAAAAATATTTTTAATTTCACGTTTTCTTCAAATGCTACACGTAGGCCTATATTAGTCTCATACAAAGGCAAATTAATCATAATATACTAGTTCCGAAGTAAGTTATCATCCTTGTGAACACACATGACTTCGTTATATTAAGGGGAGATAATTAGATTTTAATGACATTTTATACAACTAATTTTATTTACTTTCAAACACAATTATGCTTGTATTGTGCCGGGAAATTAGATCACCCTTGCAATATTATCTTCCTTTTCAGATTTCAGCCTCAATGTATACATTCTTCTTCTAATCACTTTATACTTCAGACAATTAAATTATAATATGATGTGCTAAGCAGGTTTTCAATCGAAAATTTACTCAAATTTCAATTAGTATTGCGCATGAAATCTAATCAAATTTCTATTATGATTTATAATAGCATTAATTATGCTACAGATTTTTTTTTAATGAAGATGCCTTTAGCAACAAAATATATACCTAACATCAGTGGCACTCAATGCGGTGCCCGCGGGCCCCATATCAACCTTCAAGCCATTCGTATGTGCTTGCGACCAACTATACAACAAGTTCATTAAAGTATAGGTTAGATATCCCGTATTGAGTATCCAACATTTTTGTTTTAGTGACGGGAGGTGAAAACCATCTACTATCGAAATATTATCTCGATCATTCACTAGCATCACCCGACTAGGATAAATTGTCTGTCAGATGTAGTGTCAAAAATCACCCCAACTTTAAAACGTCAACTAATATCCCTTAGAGCACTGATTGGTGCGTAATGAAATGTTATCAACATTTTATGTAAATCGGATGAAAACTACATACATTTTTTCATAAAACTCCTTCCACTCAACAATTTGGAGTGGATAAATAAAGGTCAGAATCCATATGGTTACTGTCAAAGAGTAATTACCAAATTAATTAATAACTTTTAAATTACGTTTCAGTGGCCGGATGATACAAGGTATCACTCTCGTGTTAGACTGCCCCGCTTAAAGCGAAGAGACGGGGTTCGAATCCCGGTAGGGTCTACTAAGGTGTTTTCCCCCCCTAAATGACTTAACACTCTTCTGCCACGCAAATGTTTGCAAATTACATCTAAAATGCTTCCTTCCTCATCTCTACCACATTAGAGTAATTATGATATAATATGCGTATAACCCGAATGGGTAGTAAGACGCGGTGATAAAAAAATACCTACCGCTGTTTCTATATTGAAAGCAAAAAACTAATTCTATATATGTTATCAACTTATCAAACTATCACACTCAAACATCCTGAAAAATTGCAATATTACTTTTAGGGACGTAGGTAGGGGTTCAGGGGACGCGATGAAAGGGAAGTATTTTTGCAGTTTTTATAGAAATACTTTTTTTTTTGCCAAAATATCCAATATTATTCCAGTAGAAACATAAAGTTTAATTTCCTTCACATTATGATATCAACATTTATTGAATATCTGTCGAGAGCATATTAATATTTAATGAGAGACTTTTTAAATGAAGAGAAAAAGTTGTCATTAAATTCTAGAAGACATTCTTGACAAATACTCAAGGATTGTTTATATCACTATGTGAAGAAAGTTAAACTCTATAATTCTACTGGAAATAAATAATACATTCATTTTGTTCAAAAATGTTTGTTGCTATAAAAACTGTAAAAAAAACTTCCCTTTTCCCGCGCTCCCTATATTCGCACCTTCACACACACACGTTACTAGAACGCATAAACCATTTTTAACTTTTTCTTCATAATTGATACTCATGATTTATATTCTAAACAAGCTATATTTGAAAAAGAACCGTTAAAAACAAGACATTTGTTCAATTTGCTGTTAATGTTCCAATGTACAAGACATTATTTGCTATTGTATACTAATTGTCGTACCACATTTTCTAATAGATTAAGGAACTTATCAAATATCTGATACCTATAAATTAGTTTACCTGGTGATTTTTGGTACACTACGTTCGCTGTTTCCTGTTCATCTGAAAAGTGATGGAAAGTGGGTGAATCTGTTGTAGACCCATAAGATTTAACCGGTTTTAGGGTAACATTTCAAGTGCTTCTATGTACAACACTTTAGCGGATAGTATAAAATGTGACGCACAGTTGAGAAACATAAGCCCTTAAAAAATGTAAAACAAAGATATTAAATCCTTTTATTCATTGGAACGAGCATCGCCATAGTCCCTTATACCACGTATTACCATTCTACAGTCCACACAATGTATATGTTACAGGAAAAGTAGATTCTCCAGTAAGAGTCGACTTTACCTAGGCAGAGTCGACTCTTACTGGTCTTTTTAGTAAGAGTTGATTAAAAGCGAAAAGTGATGAATTTCGATCAACATTTACTAGTCTAGAGTTGACCGTACCTAGGGAAAGTATACTCATACTACCTTGAGTTAGTAAAAGTTGACTTTTTGCAACCTACCTAATACCTAATAAAAAACAAATAAAAAAGCAAAGCCTTTATGATACAAAGAGAGATATAAATATTTATTATTTATTACAGCAAGGTAAAGATTTGTGACACTTTGAGTTGCAGAGCTAACCTAACCTAACCTAACCTAGAAAACAACAGTAAACAAATAGAGCTGGGATATTCAAAACAAAGATGTGCGCACGAAGTCGCATGTGGAGAGCAACATCGCTGAATCAACTTTTACTAAACCACAGCAGGCATAGTTAACTCTTCCTAGGAAAAGTTGATCTGTTTATTATCTATCAACTTTTACTGATACTTTTAGTAAGAGTTGACTTTACCTAGGCCGAGTCAACTCTCCCTAACAATCTACTTTTCCTGTGGCATATACAACTCACCTTATTGAGATAGTTATAACTATATATATATATATGTTTTTAAAGAAGTCAAACGGTTTACTAACTTTCAAACGAATCACTTCCTTTGTATAACAATAGCAATGCCCTTAATGTAATAGAAGCGATTGTATTAAAACGTTGTTTGATCTACTTGTGATGTACACAAATATACATCCTTCAGCCTACACTATCTCTTATGAGATCCTCGAACAACCACTCCTGATTCCCAACATACCCCCGCCCCCTCAGCACTGAGGTGAGGGGTTAAACCATTTATTGTGTGGTGAAAGGGTGCTTGGGGCACTGCCGTCGGTATTCTACACAAATTTAGCGCCAGTACAAGTACTTTCCTGTTCGCCTGATGTTGTTCAAGGGAAACTGCCAAGGAGCTTGACAAATGGAGAGGCAAAGTTTATCTTAAGATACCGATGATGTTAGGCCCAATAATATATCTAACGATAAGTAAGGTTTGGTCTAAGATTGAAACAACAGTGCCCTTCACTAATAAATCATATATTGAAAGCCGATGATATGGTAGCCTCCCTTGAAAGTCGTTAATGTCCGCCACTGCGCCGCACACAAAGGCTACAAGAGGTCATAAGTGGGAACGAGAAGGGTTGAGTTCAAGGACTACGAAGTAGAATGAGATAGGTAGCGAAGAAACGAACCGATGTTTAACTGACCCACTGAATAAAAATGAAGATTTCTAATTTTGTAGTAAATAATAAAAGGGAAAGATTATTTTTTAAAAAATGTAAAATAAGGGTTAGATCGAAACGACTTGAAGATATATTCTGAGAGATTATATTTTGACTATATTAGTATTCAAGACTGACTTGTGACACTCTGCCCTTAAACTCTAGAATAACCCCAGTCTCCTACTCACCCCAATCAACCCTCTGTGGTTTCACGAATACTAAGGGATGATAGCTCTCTGAATTGGGGTCCGATCCGCATGTGCACACTCGAGTCTTCTCGGATTTGCTTCGCTCTTATTTGGGGTAAAGAGGGCGCTAAACAATACATGAGGGAAGGATTGGAGAAGGGCGCATTAACATTAGGTGGGAGAGGAATATAAAATATAGAGAGAACACGTATGTAACTAGAACCTCATCATTCTTTCTATACTTGAAACAAAATTTAGTATATTTTATACATTTTTCTTAGCACCGCGTCTTACTACCCGTTCGGGTTATACGCTTATATACTAATTACGCTAATGGTTTTAGGTATTTTGAAGGCTATATTTAGAATAAGTGTACCCACTTTTACGAGGAGGGAAAGTAGAAAATCATTTTGTAAAAACTACCTTTATTACACTCGACCTAGATTCGAACCTCGATCTCAAAGTCATCGGCAATCTAGTCTACCGCGAGAGCAGCGCGTTAGACCATGCGGCCACCGCAGAGGATTGTAATATTACTATTTGTTTATTGGATGTTTTTATTATTTTTAGTTGGTAAAGCTGGCAAGATTTTACATCCTGAGCGGAATTTATTAGAAAGATGATTCAAAGAGACCTAGCGGAAATAATGGATTAATTTATAACTTCAAGTGAAGTGAAGATTCAACCTCACTGGTGATAAACCGAGATATAGGATAACACAATTATTATTAATCTAAAAAAATATATCGTATTCAAGTGCGGATTTTTTTTTTTCAATATTCCTTTTGACAATAATGAATTTGGCATAAGTGAAATAGTTTTCTTTTTTGAGTTAAAACCATTTATTCCTTTATTTGTAAATAGTGTATTTTTTTTAAATAATATAAAATTGTTTGACTACTATAATTTCACTGAATCCTAATTAAGACTACAGGTAACCGCACTACGCGACTCCTGGTATTTGTTGTACTATCACCTACCTACGAATTCATTCAAGTTACTTTAGATTCCTTAATCTGAGAACATAGGCAGCTGAGATAGATATGCATATAATTATATTACGAGTAAATTATGTTAATTTTTTAGCGCCTATAGCTGCCTATATTGTTGATTTTTGCCAATTTTATGAATAAGCATCTTAACGCGCCTATTTTGTATTTGGCCTCTTTCTTTTTCATACGGTATGGATTTTCTGTTGAAAGAGAGAGTCAAATTTTCTTGGAAATTGTAAGTTACGGCATACTTGTTAGGGGTAAGTTTGAAAATCGACACTTTCTAAACATCTTCCAATGAGCGTGAATTGGGTGAAGCACAACGGAAGCAGTGGCAGACATCTTGGAAGGAAACGGCATGCCGCTGCAGGAGAAAAGTTCAACTTATGTGGAAAACGGAAAATTTGAAATTTTGTCCCTTGACATCGTGAAGTGACACTCAGCTCTATAAATTATAAATAAAACATTCTATCTGAAAATATAAACCTTTTCAATACTGAAAATATAGAAAAAGTATCTGTTGATTAACAGAATGTGACCCGCTTTAGTGATCAAATGGGAAAAGACGTCACTGTAGAAGTAATAATAATAATAATAGCACCGCGTCTTACTACCGGCTCGGTCTATACGCTTATGTACTAGCTACGCCAATGGGCTAGGAATTGGGAAGGTTTAATATAGAGCAAGTGAACCCGCATTTGCGTGGAGGGTGGAAAACCATTTAGGAAAAACCCACCCCCAGTTCACCCGAGTGAGATTCGAACCTCGATCTCCCTATCCTCGGCAGTCTAGCTCGACATGAAACCAGCGCGGTAGCTAACTACGCCATTAGACGTGTCTATAGAAGTAGACTGGACTGTCAATGGGGCGTAAAAAGAGATTCAAATCGAGTAGAGGGACGTGAAGCTAGTGAAAAAAACAGGTTAATGTAAATTGGATGTAAATAATGAATACAATTGTAGGTAATAAAATCAATTTTATGTATAGCCACCTGTGTTCTTGTTTCTTGTACCTAGATCCTATATTTTTAATGCCTATTTGCTTGCTTATTTGAAACTTTTTGATGCCTAAGAATTCACTCCCTACTTATAAACAGTGGTTCCCAAACTCTTTTCGATTGCGTGCCCCTAGACAGCCTATTTTCATAAATTGTGCCCTTAATTTTAGCAAAATGTTTACTTACTACAGTAGTAGTTATTTCTATTTTTTTTTGATACTGAAAAATAAATAGGCTAATGATGGAATTTAAAAAGATATGTAATAATAAGGTTAAATATATTTTTACATTCAAAAAGCAAAATTTACAATAAAAACTAACACATTTAATTAATTTATTGATGGTTGTAAAACTATTTTATGTTTGAAATTGAAATAATTTTCTCAAGGTCAAATATATAAGAGAACCCCACGCCATATTGTTGAGTTAATTTTATAACTTTTGGCTGATCTTTTTTCTTATACTGCTGGCATTGTGTAGCTATTTTCGCCACTATTCAAATATTTTCGCGTACCCTGCGTTGGGAACCGCTGCCATAATGGGGACGTTCAAGGTAACCTAGCTTGTTTTCAGTGTAAACAGGGTGTACATGTCGTCAAGAGAGCTGTCCTACTTAATCTGACAGTAAATGTGAAGGGTCAGTGGTGGTTATAAAGGTGGTAAATAGTGTAAAGGTGTGGGTAACCGCAGTTGTGACGGCTGACAAGAACACACAAGGTCCCTCGCTACCACTTCTACGTGCTC
>CABFWB010000508.1:273574-286278 GCA_902151455.1 Timema bartmani
ACGGGAGCTATAATTAGTCTTAATTAGCGAGTCGGCCGCCCCAGACAATGGCTTTTGTATCGCGGTCACCCTCCTTCCACCCGCCAACCCTTCTACCCTTATTCCTCATCCCATCGTGCGGGTTGCATGCTTGGAAGCTCAGGATGAAAATTGCTCCACGACTACTAAACTCTTTTCAGCTTTTATTTTCAATTATTCCTGTTCTTAATTTATTTCAGCACCGCGTCTTACTACCCGTTTGGATTAAACGCTTCCTATTACAACTGTTTAAATTGTTTGTTATTCATTCCCCCACTGCCCCTTAAACCCTACACCTCATCCCCATCCCCATCCAATCGGTTCCTCTTAAATAATATATCCAAGCTTGCACCTATGGGCACGTGGATGAAGGCGTCAGCTTCGTCTTATCTAGTTTGCCAGAGACGGAAAGGTCGGGGTTCGAATTCCAGTCTAGTATTTTCAAGGTGTTTTTTCCATACATAATTGTTCACTCTTTCTCCACGTAAATATGCTTGGATTTCCTTGAAAATGTACTTAAACTAATGTCCTAGGGACGATAAAGATAGAATTTAGAGTAAATGTAAGCGAATTTATGTTGAATACAAAGGTGGATCATTTAGGGGAAAACCATCTCGCCCACCGGGATTCAAAACCTTAGCCTTACCAATACTAGCAAACCAAACAAGACGAGACTGACTCCTTATTCCACATGACCACCTGTGTGAACTGCCCTCGATGATTTCAATGCTATAGCCGTATTCTATTTATGGAAGGACTAAATGTTAAAAATAAAATAAATTTAAAAAAAACTAGTTTAATGTTTGAATCTCTATTCAATAAATATATTGTTCTTATTCATGCAGTCTTTACTTAATTTCTGGCATTAGGAACTCGAATGTTTATTGCCACACTTACAAAAGTACACCACCCATCCCTATCGTGAGCTAATTCTATCCAGTCTACTTCATTATACCCTATCGCTATCTTGAGCTAGCTCTATCCAGTCTACCCTATTACACCCTATCTCTTTCAGGTTCATTCTAATGTTATCCTCCCATTTGTGTCTTCCAAATTGTATCTACCCATTGGGTTTGCCAGTCAGTTACATGAAAGAGTTCTAGATTCTCCCATTCGCACTCCAGATCATGCCCAACGTAATCTACGAGACTTGACCATCCTAACAATGTCTTGTGATGAGTACAG
The DNA here is from genome assembly GCA_902151455.1 of Timema bartmani. NCBI lineage: Eukaryota > Metazoa > Arthropoda > Insecta > Phasmatodea > Timematidae > Timema > Timema bartmani. The sequence goes on from CABFWB010000508.1 coordinate 274,778, forward strand.
GATATGTAACTTATTATTATGTAGCTTTCTCCACTCCTTAGTATCTTCATCCCCTTGTGGACAAAATAACTTCCTAGTCACCATATTTTCGAAAAGCTTAAAAAATTTTATGTAAGGTAATAGACCACGTTTCACGCCCACAGATAACAACCGGTAAAATTGTTTTGTACTTTTTGAGTTTTACATTCCTTGACAGCTGGTGAGATGTCAACAACTTACTGATCGAGTAATAGCATGCATTTCCTATTCTTGTGAATCAAAATTATCAACTATTTGTATGAATATATGCCCGACAGCCTTTAAATTTAATGCTTAGTAAGCCAACATAAAATGTCCCAAATAAACTAAAAATTAATCACCTGCTTTGGTGGCCGCATGGTCTAATGCGTCACTCTCGTGTTAGACTAGACTTGCGATGACAGGCAGATCGGGGATCGAATCCCGCTCGGGTGTACTGAGGATGGTTTAAAAAAAAAAGTTGTACACGCTTTATCTCTCTCTACACGCAAATGGGGGTACACTTTATCTAAATCCAACCTTTCTAATCTCTAACTCATTAGCTTAATTAGTACATATGCATATAGCCTGAACAGGTGGTAAGACTCGGTGCTAAAAGATCTAATAATTGTAAATTAAGATATAAAACAAGACTTGCAGGAGCATGTTTCTTGGTCGGGGATAGTGAATATTCCTCTTAAAATGTAAACGAGCTGGTAGTGGGATGAGAATTAATCGGTTTGGTTCATACCCCCCCTACCCCGATCCCCAAACTAGAGGATTGGCAACCATAGCGAGCCTAGTGGAGATTACCCCCCATTAATAACCCTGGTTACCACAGGTATATACCTAGCTAATAACCAGGTCCAACCATTTTGCGCCTATAGATTGTGTATTAACACCACCAGCGTGATGGGTTTCGGTACTGGCTTGATATAGATCGAGATGTGACTACAACACTTTCAAGACCATAATTAGGAGAGAAATTTAACTAGTAGTTTCATGAATATTAGACCTCGCTCCCACCCAGTTTCTTATCGTTATTAGAGTCTTTAACATTTCTCTTTTGGATTTCAAGTTGAAAATTATCACGTAATTTGTTCTTAAATTTGAATTTGATCTGATCTAATTTGGGCCGGGTGTAACAGAGGTGATTTTACAGATATAATATATTAATGTGATTTCTCTATAATTTATTAACGCTAATTAGGTTGCTATTACTCTAAACAGCCCTTCTCAAGTAGCTCGGGATATCCAACTCTAAGTTAGCTAAATGCCTCATTTTATATTCATGGACAGTATGCGGGCCGCACGCGTGGAAATTAGGCCTGTACAGTATCAACAATATATTTTTATTTAACTAATATTTTATATTAAAAGTGTTATAATAATTGATATACAGTACAATACAGAAAATAATACATATGATAAATTTTACACAATTTAAGTCTGATCATGTTTAAGGAACTCCTGGATGACGTTATATATTTTTAAACTTTTCTAAAGCGTGGTGGGCCACAAAATATGCTACCGAGGGCCACCAGTTGGACAGGCCTGACGTAAATTAAGGCAATAATAGTCCTTGTATTTTAACTTAATTTTATATTCAGTCCAATTTTTGTAGGAAGGGCCTTTAATTTATTTCTAATTTATTTGCGGTATTTAACGTGCACTTTCTGAACAAACTGATTATATCAGCACACTACTTATATACTAGCTAAAATCTAGAACAGACACAACATCCAGCCCCCGGCCGTTAATTTATAACTGTGAAAGAGGAAACCCCCATTTCTCAAATGATACGTTTTTCGTCCATGCCGGGATTCAAACCCGGTAGCCTTAGCTCAGTATATAGACATGCTACCGATTAAGCTAAGGTATCCGACTGGCCTTTTAATGAATATAAGCATGTTTTAATGCAGTCAAAAATGTATAATATTTATTTTTTATAAGTGCAAATTTTTAGGTATTGATAAAGAGCTATAAAAATGAAAGCTAAAATTCACATGAATTTACGTAAAATACGTGAAAATAGATCTAGTAGCTTTTTTTGACTGTCCAAACTCTTTATATGAAAATTTAATTGCATGTACGCTAACACCCAAATCAATTTCGAATACAAACTAAAATATTTTTATGGGTTGTATTTGATTCTTTCTAGTGTTAATTAACTGAATTCTTCCCTTTAAGACAGTGATCTTCAACCTTTTTTTAAAATCAAGGGCCACTTTATTCCCAGCTAAAGTTTTACGGGCCACTCCTTATATAAAACATGCCACACATAATCTAATATTCAAATTTCATGTTTGTACAGTTGTACCCAATGTTATTTGGCCATACTGTTAAAGTAACCTAAAATCTAAAACAAATCATAATAAAAATGTGAACATTAAAGTTTAAAACTAAGTTTATTCTATAGAAAATAAATTTTTACCCACATAAAAAGGTGTTGTTAAAAATGTTTTTGGGTCTAATTTTAATGAGACACTTGGCACTGCTTTTTCTTAACTAATTTTTCAATATTGGCTTTAATGCCAGATGTACTAATTCGAAGGGAGCTTTCTAAGTGGGCGTCAGTCGGTTCCTCGATCTCGACTTCACAATATTCATCATTGAGAAAAGTTCACAGCTGTAGGTACTGCCAAAGAGTGATGCTGTGAGCAGAGCATGAGCTCGGAGATTTGGAAATTGTTTTTCTTCAACATATTTTGAGTAAAATGTCGAAATATCTACATTCATATATTTCTCTTTTCAATCTGTATTACACTGCATCTCAATAAGCTCCATTTGCGTCTTACTACCCGTTCGGGATAGACGCTTATGTACTAATTACGCTAATGGGCTAGGAATTGATAAGATTAAATATAGAGGAAGTGAACGCGCATTTGCGTGGAGGGAGAGTGGAAAACAATTTAGGGAACCCCCCCTAGTTCACCCGAGCGAGATACGAACATTGATCTCCCCGTCCTTGGCAGTCTAGCGCAACACTAAACTATTGCGTTAGCTAACTGCGCTACTGAGACGGGTGCTATATTTATAGTTTTATAGCTTTGTGGTTTTTTGTTTATATTAATAAAACCATTTGTAAATATTTTCTATAGAATGTAAAAAAATACAATGCATGTAATTCATAAAGCACCCTATTTTAAATTATGCATTTTCCTATGTTAATTATCCGAATTAAAATTTTAAGATATAAAAATACTTAAATGGCATACCTGGTAAACTAGAATGTTGGTTTAATTTTCTCCAAACACTACGAAAATAGGTGAAACCCTAGTGAGTTTTTGCTCTGGTTTGTACTTTAAGGCTTCATAACTATCAGACGATGAAAGTACATTATTTATCAAAGAAATTCTAAGTGTGGACACAAACATTTTTAAACCCTGCAGTTTAAATTAAACCCCTAATTTTAATTTTAATTAAAGTGAATACACCCAGAAAAGATCTAGGATTATACTCAGCTTGGGGTGAGATTGGAACTGTTAGTTAGAGCTGGTAGATTATTGTTCCGAAGGCTGTAATTTACATTACAGCCGCTAGGGGTGAGGGATTCTAGGGAATAAAAAGGGTGAAACGAAGATAGCTGTGGCAGGTATTTATTATTTTATTTTTTCAATCAGGTGATTGGTCGTTAGTAACTTTAACATTTGGCAATAAGTTCATAGCTATAGCAGTTATCTGCAACCCACATCGGTGGAATGAAATAAATTAATCTGGTTTGCCGTCGACGGAAAGTTTGGAGTTCGAATTCCGACTGGGTGTACTGTCTCACCCTCTAAACGCAAATTAGGGTGAATTTACTTTATTATCTACCTTCATCATTCCTAGTCCATTGTAGTTTGTATATATGCGTATAAATCAAATGAAATTGCCTCATGGTTGGATCATTGAAGAATCATTAATTAGGTAATTATCCTCTTTTGCAAGCTTCTGATTAAAATCACAGACAGATTACTAGAAATTCGGAAATTAGTATAATTATTAGGTCCAAGGTGTACTAAATGTGAATGAGTGCAAAAATACCTGGCCTAGGACTAGATTGAAAATCCTTAAAATCCGCATCATTGGGTTCTCAGACGAAATGTTTCGTCTGGTTTGCCGGTAATCGGAAGGTTAAGGTTCAAATAGAATGTTCTTAGTATTTTTTGGTTTTTTTAGCACAGAATCTTTCTACCTGTTCAGGCTATACGCATGTGTACTAATTACGCAAATGAGCTAGGGATAAGAAAGGTTGAATTTAGAGTAAGTGTACCCGCATTTGTGTGGAAAGAGAATGAATTTTCTTTTTAAAAACCCACCCTCAGTACACCTGATCGGTACTCTAACCCCGATCTTCCTGTCATCGCCAGTCTAGTTTAACATGAGAAAGACAACTTAGACCATGCGGCCACCGAAGCAGGTTATTAAGGATGTTGTTTTTCCGAGTGGCTTCTCCAAACTCCCTTCACGTTAATGCAGGTCTATTTCATCTTAATTCAACTTTCCTCTTTCTGACCTTATTAGCTTAATTTATTTTAGTACCGTGTCTTACTACCTGCTCGGGCTATACACCTATGTACTAATTACACTAATGGGTTAGGGATTATGAATGCTTAATTTAGAGGAAATGCACCCGCATTTGCGTGGAGGAAGATTGGAAAACCACTTAGGAAAAAATCACCCTCAGTGCACCCGACCAGGATCGAACCCCGATCTCCCCGTCTTTGGCAGTCTAGTTCAACATGAGAGTAGCGTGCTAGACCACGCATTATCTTAATTAAAATGCATGCAGCATGGTCTGACAGTATGACACGATTTAAAAAATTAAATGAGATTTAATAAAGAAAAATAAATTACTGAAATTGTACAAACCAATTTTAAATATAGCAACCCCACCATCACATCACATTTTTCATTCATTCATTCATTAAAACATTTTCCACAAATGCCTTTGAATAGTACTACACTAAACGGAGTTCATCTCATTTGTAAAAGCCCTCCTCTTTCGGTAAGCTCCCCACTTGTCCATGATGTATTGTCCTCGGATGAGCCATTTAACCCGAATATATCGTAAACAACCCTTGACGCAAGCTAAAATACCTCTACTTGAAGTCACAATGGAACATAACAATATGCAATTTGTCCCATGTCCTGTAACGTAGGCACCAAATACAATTCCCAATATTTAGTCGAGTAGAGTTAGAAATTACGTCCATCATTGGTGTGGTATATTATAGCTGTAACTAATATACAAAATCGTTGGTACGTCCATGGAAACATTTTCTACATTTTCCGATTGGTATAAGAAATATGTAAATATCTTATATCCAATCCTAGTAGTTGGAGTTAGATAAATTGTTCATTTGGATTGGAACCTTCAGGCGTCCTCCTCAGACGGCGAGAAAGTATCAATCACCGTCAGGCCAAAAGTCTGAAAATACAATGTTCTGTGTCGTTTACCTGGAACTACTTGTCTATTATGTTTGACCTTATACTCCCTTTTTCTTTCATCTACAACCACCCTAATAATGTAAATGGTAAATAAGAGAAAGAAAACTACGAATTTTTTTATCCTAAGGTAATGAGGAAAGCTTACTGAGAGTTCTCAAATACCAAAAAAAAATACCAATAAATTGTTTAGATTATATCAAAAAATTACTGAATTTGTTAGAGGAAGGCTAAATCCAGAGCACTTTTCCATCAAGCCTGGTCTCATATATCACCAAATATGATTAGAAAAGTCTTTGAAAATGAGCTAATATAAAATATTACTAAGAAACAAAATTTAGATAGAGTTAATATGGAAAAGAATCCCTGTTGGAATATTTCGAATTTATTTTGGCGTGAAACATTTTTTTACCTATTACATCTCAGAATTAAATATTGCGTTAGAACTGAACGTCTGCGCTGCAATTTCTCGCTTACTGAGGCGGCCCCCTTAAGAACTAATCAAAATCTTGACGTTAGTATCGGGTGTTTAATACAGTCTTTCTCGCACACCTATATTGCCGGGAGGGCAGGTAAAATACGGGGAATTTCTTGACAAAACTAAGAGAGATTTAAAACCCACTAATTAACTAAGAACATTTAGTTAAAAGCTTTAAATCATAAGCCTTTGTATAGGAGAAAAATCTAACCAGAGAACTAATCACAAGTCTAATCGCCCGTTAACCCCTTCTGAAACATTGGTTGGGGTGAACTACTGCATAATATTCTCTCAACAAGGTAAATTCAACCTGTTTAAATATTAATGATATAACCTCTCATTTGTTAATTTTGTGAAAAATGAAATGTCATTTCTCTGTACTTTAATCTTTTTCTTTGGAAAAATGAGAATTCCTTGTGGAAAATCTCAGGAATTTTGTATTAAGAAAATTGTGGTGGCTCTATTTGTAGTATACTTTTTTTTGTGCACTACGTCTTACTGCCCATCCTAGCTCAGAGTATGTGAACCTGATTTTTAGTCCGCATGCCCATCGATGCGTGGTGTTAAAACATAGGTTGGTACCAGTGCTTCGGAGTGCTTCGGCTTCATTATAGCAATAAACTAGACTGCCAATGACGAGGAGATCGGTGCTCGAATACCGGTCGGGTCTATTGAGGATGGGTTCCCCTAAATAGTTTACCACTCTCCCTCCATGAAAGTGAAGGTACACATCCATAAATTCAACCTTCCTCATATCAAACACATTAGCGTAACTAGTACACATGCGTATAGCTCGAACGGGCTATGAGACGGGTGCTAAATATATACATTGAGCATATATAAATCTATATAGTCCAATTTTCACAGAAAGAACAGTTTTAAAAAAATTAAACTTTTTTGGTAAATATCGATCTCTTTTTACTATATTAGACAATTAGTGTTATTTTATAAGTATTGAAAATATCTATAAAAAATTATAACCTCATCTCACTATCTGTTCAGGTTAAATGCATATATTATAATTACTCTAATAACGTGGGGATGAGGAAGGAAGCATTCTAGAGGCAATATACCAGCATTTGCATGGAAGGAGAGTGAGAAACCATTTGGAGGGAAAAACCTACTGGGACTCTATCCCCGATCTCCCTGTCATCAGCAGGCCAGTCTAACACGAAATTGATGCCTTAGACCGTTCGGCCACTGAAGTGGGTTCTATCATTAATTCTACCTTCAGATCACATGATTAGACGTATGAATACGTGAAAGTAGATCTAGTAACTTTTCTAGATGTCTTCCTATTAGAACTGTACTGTATACAAACAAACTAATAGTGAGATGGTCTAGTTGTGGCTCACCCTGTATTGTTCCAATATGAGGCCGATGTTGAGGAGTATCACAGCAGAGGGGAGCCGGTGGTATTTGAAGAGGGGTCAAACCGGCTCCCCACGGGCGTTATGGAACAGCGTCACACCACCGGGACATCATAATATATAATGTTATTAGGGGAAGACGGGTCTATGGAGCAGATGGTGGGGACGCTTAAATCACCGACACGGTAGCAGTTTTCATAAACTCTGAGCACGTGACCCATTCTCAAATGTCTGGAGTATCATTAAAATATCGCTTTACAAATCCCAAGAATATTATGTTAATGCCCGTTAAGGGGGTGAGGAGGGTTATTATTGAAACCGTTAGTGTAGTTTATTAACAAGAGAGCTGGAAATATTAACCGTATGATTACATAAAGATATGTTGTATTATCCTTTAAATGTTCAATAAAATAATATTAAAACCATAAATACATCCTCAAATAATAATATTAATAATAATTAAAATAATAGTGAAATTCAAGTCACATTTTATGGACACAAAGCTCTTTCACCATACTATTTACATAATGTATTTCTTATCTATAGAAAGTGTTTTAGTTGTAAAAATGTATGCCTATACCAAGAGACTGTAATGCTTTATATGCCTCGGAGCAAACAAATAAATATTACGATGAACCGCACAGATTTTCTCTCTCTTTAATCTTAGAATAGAGATAATTACTAAAAGCTCGTAAAATTTGTGAAACCAAATAATATACGCTGTTAAAGAAATACTCCACCAAAGATCATACGTGTAATAATACACACCGTCACAGAAACATTTAGAAAAGAGGAGCCATCAAAGAGCATAGCAATCATTTTCGTATTTTTAAGCAGGCCTACTCCATAAAACATATTTATATGGTTGCGTATATAGCTCAGAAACTATTGGTTTGGTAAAATATGTTCTAGATTAAAATATTTTTTATCTCTATGAATACTTTACAAAGATAAGCTATTTCGTATCTCAAATAATTAGATATAATATCAAAATGTGATATTTCTGCTTGGCTGTAATAGCCTCAAAGTCATTTTCATGGAAAAATCAAAATTGCCACATAACCTTCAGGCCTACTATAAAACTCAAACAAAATACGGTAGTTATATTTAAAGACAATATTTAGACGCGCGTTTCATAAACTCGGTAATATTTTATTACATTAATGATTGTGATGATATATTTCAATGTTACTCTATAAACAGTATAATATTGTACTGGTGTTTGCTGGGTATTTTTTTTAAGAACATTTAAAACAATGTTTTGATTAAATAAAATGCCAAAATAAAGGTTATCTATTGAAACAAGTTTAAGTGCCCAAAAACTAGGACGACAGCCAAAAATTCGAGTGATTGTGGGAAACTCATTAAAAGTAAATGTTTGTGAAAATCTTAAGACCATATGTGATGTTCAAGGGGCAAGCAGAGAAGAAATTATGTAAGACCTAAGTGCCAGGTAAGATAAAATATAATGTGGCGCCCAAGTGCCAAACAAGAAAAGAGTTTATGTGATGCTTAAGTGCCAGACAAGGTAAGAACTTGTGTAAATCTCAAATGCCAGGTAAAGAAGAGGCTATATGTTGCTCAAGTGCCATAAAATTAAATAGCTTATGGGATGCTCAAGTGCCAAACAAGAGAAGAGCTTATATGACGCTTAAGTGCCTGATAAGCTAAGAACTTTTGTAAAGCTCAAGTGTTAGGTAAAGAAGAATGTATATAATGCTCAACTGTCAGACATAATAGAGCTACAGGGATGCTTAAGTGTCAGGAAAGAGAAGAGCAAAACTCATTTTCCAGGAGAGGAAAGCTCTTTAGTTACATTCAAGTGCCAGAAATGAGCACAGATTATGTGAAGTGCCAGACATGTGAACCGCTCGTGTGAAGCTCAGGTGGAGGATCACACCCCATCACAGGGCTTGGAGTGATAAAAGTTTGTGTTACAATTGCATTATTCAAATACTACGTCATGCATATTTACACCTGATTGTAGTTTGTATAATACATGACGTCGCCAAGTGCGTGAGCACAATCTGAATTTATAGTTACGTCGCGGCGGGGAATAGCAAATATTTCTTTGTTTACTCTTTAAATTGACACTCGATAAAGTACAACACCGATCCTTTGTTTCTTGTGATGTTTCAGTATGAGTCACACATATTTACTTTGTGTGAAACTGTCTGAAAATCATATTACAAACACAGCTCTGTATAATTTGATTTGCCATTTTTAAATACTTATTTTGAGAGTAACAGTTTTTTATAAATTACTTAATAATTCCTATCCTCCACTGTTTAAAAAAAAACTAGTAGACGGTTTTCTCAAAGATAATTTTTGCACAAGAAAAATACTCTCAGAGCATTAGAGATGCAACTAAAGAAAATAACTAAAAAACACTTGGCTAAAAGTATCTTTAATGTGCTTGGACCGCATCGTCGGTTTGAAAATAGCCGCATTTATTGCATTGCACTTTAGGGCAAATTTAAGTTTGTTTATTTCTTTTGTTCAGTGGGCAGGTAAACCAACTGATGAGACGAATAATCCTGGTTCGATTCCAGATTCTGAGAACTAATACACTAAAATGTTTCCTGTATCAAAGTATGTTATATGATGCACATTTTTAAAAGATCCTGTGATTTAATTATTTTAATATTGGTTTTGTGATAATCATTAAAACATATTCACAATGATTTCCAAACAGACACTGCCTACTTGAAATAAAATAGTATTTGTTTTAGTTTTAATAAGCGAGTTTAGTTTGTGATTAAATAAAAAACTCGAAACATTATTAAATTATTCATACTAATAGAATCAATTTTATTAATAGACGCTATTAATTTATTTTTCCAAACTCGTATTGAGTATTTAAACTGATACATTACTACTCAATGTGTACAAGCTTACATTTTTTACTTTTAAATGAGTTTATTTCATTTTCCATTGCTAAAATGTTCAAAGACTAGCTATAAAAAAAAAACTATCATGTGGTTCTTCTTAATTATGTTTAAGTTAACAAATAAGTAAAATTAAGTATCAATAATATAAAAATTATTCCTGGACTAGCAGAAATAGCCGACAGTGAATTGTGTGGTTACCCCGGGAAAGCTTTTTTTTTTGTTCAAACATACAAAAAAAAAACTCTTCATCTTATTTATTTCGACCCAGTGTTTAATTAAATTAATATTAAATTAAAAATACATATCGCGCTCAAGAATGACACACAAACTTACTCTTCATTTTATTAAAATGAATATATAATCCAACCCAAAGGAAATGTGTCCAATAATTGTTTAATACTAACTACCAAAATAAATGTATTCTGTCAATTTGACTTCCATCATACTTTAATCGGTTTTTTTAAAACTGTACTATGTAGTTTAGGTTGTTTGTTAATATATTATTTTTCAATGACATTTTAAATTGTTATTTTGATAAAATGTATATATTAGTGGTGTACCAAATCAGTAAAACCGACTACCGATTGTATAAAATAATCGTTCATGCTACGATTATTTAGACCGGTTTATCTCTATTAACGAGTATTTATTAATAACAACTGGGAAATATTCTTAAGAGACAGTTAGCAAACAGTTAATGTAATTATTAAAAAAAGATTTTATGCATAAAAAATATATTGTTTACTTAACCGGGGAAAGTTAGAACTGCATTGTTAGTTTTATCAACGGTATGAACTTAAATATCTTTATCTGGTTATGTAATTTTTGCATAGCCCGCAACCCAGATCTAGTGTGTATATGTGGGGTTTTTGATCACTAAACTCCCCCCTATTAAATTTTGCTTTAAATTTTACTTTAAAAAAGATTAATTGACATTATAGTCGGGGATTACGATCAATTGCCGATGCACTAATAATCGCTCGATAACGATTCATTTGTATCCGCACCGGTACATCCCTTATATATATATAAAATAATGTTAATTAACTTTAATTAATATTTTATTAATACCTATTATGTCTTTAGGCCTTCGGAAACGTTTTTATCATAATATTTACAGTAATTCCACCCCCTCGCTCACACATCTAATTTAAAACACTGCATTTGCGTGCTGGCATATGAAGCAGTTGTCTATCACCTTCCCCTTTAGGCTGTTTGCTATGAAACTACCGTAAATCTCCTGGAGAACATCAAATATTAGCAAATAATTATTAAAGCTTTAGGGTTTACATCGTCAATGAACTGTCCCGGATAAACGGACAACAATGTGTCGCT
>CABFWB010000509.1:844-24307 GCA_902151455.1 Timema bartmani
TAAAAAAAAAAAAAAAGTTAAACTAACAAATCAGGTAAATTGTGACGGAACTTAATCAAACCATATTTTGAGATTAAATATATATTCTTATCTTCAGATTTTACAATTTGTTAACGACACTGTTAGGTGATTAAATAAAATGTGTAAATCTAAAAACAGATGGCAACTAATTTATTGATTTTAGTAATATAATAAGGAAAGGTGGTGGTGATGGTGGATTTAATACATGGACTGTGTATGCAAAATGTCAATCGTAGCTCAAATATAGTCCAATTGTCATAGGCAGGGCCTAATCTGACATATAGAAAAGTTACTGGATCTACTTTCATTTATTCGTGTGTCAAGCCATGTGACCTGAAGCTGTCATGTTTTATAAAAATTATCATTACCTACAAAATATTACTAATAAAATAGATATATTTTTATAAATTTTGGCCAATTTTTTTCTTCTTCTAGAAGCTCCTTCCTAGAAAAATTGAACGGTATACATTATTAGTTAACTAAACACACATGCGCTAACTTCAGCTTTAGATATATTTTTGTTTCCAGTTCTAACACCGCATAATTTTGACAGGAAAATAAATCTCCCCAACACAATTTTTAGGCCAAAAATTTCTACCAGTCGCTCCATTTAATTTTGTTTTTAAATTGGGAAACTCAGTTGCCTAGCAACCATGTGAAAAACGTGGAAGAAGAAATTTGATTGGGATGCGTCATGGTTCAAAATGTTAAAATAAATATACTTTTAAGCCCCAAAATTTAGGTGAACTATACAATACCTGTATCGGTGGCTGCTTGATCTAAGGCGTCACTCTCGTGTTAGACCTTACTGCCAATGACAGTGAGATATGGGTTCGAATCCTGGTCGGGTGTACTGAGGGTACTTTTCTAAAATTGTTTTCACACTCCCTCCACGTAAATTTGGGTACACTTCCTTTGTATTCAACTCTCATTCCTAACTCACTATCGTAATTAGTAAATATGCGTATAGCGTCCTGATCAGGTGCTAAAAAATAAACAATTTCAAGAGAAATATTTAGTCCTACACCATAAAATGTACTAGCTAATATTGATACTAATCACGCATGACTTTGACTACAATGTTCTACTCCGGTTAGGTTAGTCAAAATCTATTGCTTGTAACATTAATCTTCATCACGTGCACAATTAATTGAACCAGATCTGATATACGAGTATTAATATGGTAATTTAAGATTTACGGGTCAACAAAACCATAACATTCGGCTGTACCAAGATGAGTTTCCCTTTGCTTCTCTTTACACTACCCGTCTAGAATACCTACACATTAGTAGGAGACAGAAAAGGAAATGTACCCGCATTTTATTTGAAAGAGAGTGTTTACCATCAAATTTAGGAATATACTGCAGTAAACTTTATTCCTGTCACGTGGAAACAAGACCAAACGACACTGACTTTGTTTCAACTAAAAATCCAAACAGGTAATAAAAATTAATTTATCATAATATATATTAAAAAATGTTTACTATGAATTTAATTCGCATATAAAGAGGCTCATTTATTTTAAAAGCTATAGACACAATAAAAAAAGTTAAATAACCTATATTTTAGATTTTACTATCATTTTTAGCTTCTTTTTATTATTTAATATCGATCCCAAACATTCGAATTTCTAAAACAAAATGTAATCAAACAAGAAGAAAACGTTTAATGTATATTTAAACATAACCAACATGTACTGAAACTTTTAACTATTTTTTTTTTCTATTGTGGGTGGAAGTTTCTAAGAGAAGAAGAAATTGAATTTAAAGGGAATTAGAAGGTTAATTTGAAAGGGTTGTTTCAAAGGAAGGGTGGGTGTGGAGGGTTGAATTGTAGTCCCAGTAAGTTGGTCATTATTGGATCTCGCGTGTATTGTGCTACTAGGAGTACAAAGCAGACTCAATGCAAGGGGTTAGAAATACCATTCTCGTGCTGACATTGAGTTTATGGCGGTATGGATCTAATATTATTATTAAAGGTGACATTTAGCTGGTGGATTAAAGTGAAATAAATATGATTTAAACCCACTTCTCTGGCCGCGTGGTATTACGCGCCACTCTCGTGTTGGTCTAGGCTGCCGAAGGTGGGGGGATCGGAGTTCGATCCCTGCCTGATGCACTGAGGTTGGTTTTCAACTTTCCTTACACGCAAATGTGGGTAAACTTCCTCTCAATTAAACCTTCCTAATTCCTAAACCATTAGTTGAATTAGTACATATGCGTGTAACCAGAACGGGTAGTAAGACGCGATGCTGAAAAAAATATTTTTTAAAACTATGAATGTTTTCATTTTGCCACTGGGTCTTACTACCCATAAAGGTTGCATTTATATAGTACGATAATTACTTTAATTGTGTAGGGATGAGGAAGGAAGCATTTCAAAGGTATTATACCCGCATTTGCGTGGAAGGTGAGTGAGTAACAATTTAGGAAGAACCACCTACAATAGACCCAAAAGGGATTTTAACCCCAATATCCCAGTCTTCCTCAGGCCAGTCTTACGAGAGTGACGCCTTAGACAATTCTGCCACTGAAACGGGTAAGTCTTTTATTAATGCCAGCTTAATTTTTTCTATACCGATGATATTTAAAATGTGGAAATAATATTTGTTTATCTTTAATTGGTATTTAAGAATAATTTTTAATACCTAGTTTAACTATTGACTTAAAAATGCAGGAGATCTCAGAAAAAAAGTCAAATGTGAAAAGTAGAAACAAATTTGATTCTATAATTAACGAAAATATACGTAAAACGTGAGGGCAGACATTAAAATATGTTAGGGAAGTAATTTTTTTTTTTTACTCTATACGCGTTTCTACAAATTGCGACCACTTGTATTCCCACAAACACAAACACACACACACACACACGGACACACACTTTATTCATAAGCTATGTGGTATGCATACAAACATGTTTTGTTTATTAGATTAGACACTCTAATTTTTTTTACTATCAAATTCTGAATAAATTTCGGAAATAATAAAAATAACATATTTCAAAGAGATGATTACTCTAATTGCGTGCACTGAAAAAAAAATTGAATCCTCAATATTTTCAAACTGAAACGATATCATAATAAAATAACGGCATTCTATTATCTTTAAATTTCCATTATATACTATATGTAAGTCCCAAATTTCTTTTAACTGCATTATTAAGTGAAAATTTAAATATGGTTTTGTCATGATATGATGAAACTATATTTATTACGAACTGTACTTGGCTTGTCATAAATTGTACTACTATAATTCTTACAAATCCTCATTTATTTCCAGCATCCTTTTTTAACTTCAAGTAGTGTTTCATATTTTTCCTTGTGCAAATCCCTTCAGAAATAGACGTTATTTACTATCTCAATTGACTAACATTACACACCTTACTGCTTAATTATTTGGCTTGATGTTCTGCCCATGAGTAGAGGGGTATTTTTTCCCATCATGCAAACAGTGAAAGAAACAAGGGCTTAACATGGAGGACCACAAGAAAAGTTATTAATAATAATATTAAATTCAGATTGAAGAGCATGTATTCCCAAGAGTTGTCTGGTTAAAATATCTTAAAACCAGATACGTATTTAAACAAACAAAAATTCACGCAAAAATAACCCTACCAAAAAGTAAAAATAAATTAAATATAACAAAAAAACAACTGATGGAAATCTGCTCAGGCTGACGAATTATTTAACTCATAATCCAATTTCTACATCTAGTCGGGCTCATATTATTGACATAATACTAGCCTTTATTATTATTACAAAAAAATATACATATGTATTTATATACAATACGTATTTATATGTACATATAAATTTTATATATTAGTATAGACAAAATACATATATATTGATTTATATATGTGGAAGTATTATATATTTAGCCTACACATACACATAAGGTGGTAATTTATATACATAATATGTAAATATATAAATATACTTTTCATATATAAAAAATCAATGAATATATATTAACCTAAAGTCTTATTCACAATATGAAGAATATGAGCTTTTTAATGCAATAGTATTAATGATTATCTTAGCTATAGATTGAGCTAGCTATCAAATAATTTTCTCCCTAATTAAAAGTAGTTTTTCCCCCATTTGGACCGCCATGGTATATTTTGAGCGTGGGCACGCAGATAACTGTTTATGTTGATTAAAGTAAATTCGATGAACGCGTCCGTGTCACTTCAATTAGCGCGATGTAGTCATGTTGTCTTTCAGTGCGATAACACACCAAACCGCATTACGTCCTGGTGCGTATTTACACTATGTGAACGTCCACACACGTAAAAATAGGATAAAATTAGCCCGCAGCGGTTTCCATTTGGCAGTTTTGGGTCAACTGTTTGGTAGGGTGGGTTGCGACGTGGGAGTCCGGGGATTGAGCCTGACTGTTTACAATGTGGGCTGGAAGAGAACGCGATGTTAAGTGTAAATTTTTGCGGTTTTTTATAATAGATAAAAACGTTTCTGATCAAATTAAATAAAATATTTCTACACTAGATGTATTTATGTTAATTTTCTACACATGGTAGTCTCAAGAGTTCTTGGATAACTGTCATGAGTATCTCGGAATCTAATCAGGACTTTTTCCCCCCTCGTATAAAAAGTTTAAAGTCAAATTTTGCAAAACCCATGACAAATAATCAAAAACGGTTGACCTTACTATGTGTAAAAAACTAAACCAAATTTATTTACTGAAGCAACATTTTATATGATTTATCCAAAAATGTGTTTTAATATAAAAAAACTGTGATATATTCTCGTTCTCTTTCATTCGGCTTTACAGTCAATTTATGTTTCTATATTGTTTCTATATTGTTTCTTCTCTTCAACAGCTAAGGCTGTTTTTTACTACACGCCCTCTTTGGTTAGTAACAATTAAAATTCCATATTAAGAGCCATATATGTCAGCTTAAATACTTTATATATATACAGTGAAACCTTGGATTGCGAGTGTTATGTAAGACGAGCAAAAATTTCCAATAAATTTTAACTTGATAAACGAGCGATATCTTGCAATACGAGTAGTACTATGGTTACGATTTGTCTGCCGAGCAGTGTCATTGGATAGGTTCTTTGTTAAAGTCTCACAAAAAGAAAAATATTTTAGTGAGCCAAAATATAGCAGTGATTCCGTTAGTGACAGTGAAAGTCGACCTAAACTATAACCCACCTCCTCCTCTCATTTCTCTCGTCCACCTCACACCAGCCACCATTAAATTTAATTAATAAATTTGATTACAGTACAGTCACATTTAAATAACGAAAGTAAAAAAGGTATTAATCATTTTTAGATTAAATATTTTTGGGTTGTGGGACGAATCATCTGAGTTTCCATTATTTCTTATGGGGGAAATTCACTTTCATATACGAGTGCTTTGTATTACGAACACGTTTACGAAACGAATTATGATCGCAATCCAAGGTTTTACTGTATATATAGTGTTTACGTATTTATATGTCAAGATATAACTTTAGAGAGATGGACAATATGCCTGTAAAATACCACTAATAATTTAGTAGAATGTTATCAATACTTAACGCAAAAATATTGTTTTTTTTAATGTCCCTTCTTACCAGAATCCTACTATACAAGCTCAGTAGCCTATTTTTTATATTTTGTTTGTACTAGTATCCACCAAAAGTGGAAAAGAAAAAAATGAAACCTAAAGTTAGATATACTAAGAAAAAAAGACACACATCAAAAATCAATGAATGCCCCAATTTTTTATTTTTTTTACTTCGTCAGCTGCCCATTCTTTGTACCCCCCCTCCCCCTTCACACCCCAATCACTCCTGCCAAAGTAAATCGTCTTAGATCGAGAGATTTCTTCTATCCCTCCTCCTTTTAGTAAAAGTAAGGAAGTGTAAGCTGCAAAGTGCTCTGGTAGTACCTAAAGAGTGATAAGTCGGCTTGAAAGCTTGTTACAGGGAAGGCTGCTTGTTGGAAATCCGCTCAAAGTGGACCGCTTCGAAGATTCGATCAAACGAGAGAATTAAAGAACAAAAAAAAGGTGTTACAAGTTGATAAAAGAACAGTTTCCAAAGAGAGCTATGCTATAAAAATAAACTTTGTATATTTTAACTATACTAAGAAAAATTAAGATTTTACTCTCTGTTAAATTAAAAATGTTATGTTTCATTTGCACTTATTTGTTTATAAATATAATAAATACATTGTCTTAAAAGACAACGGAAACGAGGGCAAGGCCAAGTGTTGGGCAAGGTCAAGTGAAACAATCGTCACCACTAAAGAATGCTGTAGTTAAAAAATCTATTTTTTAAATTAAAAAATGTATATCTTTATTAATTTAATGTGTATTGTTTAGGTGATATAAGGAATAATTCCATATATCTGTAAATTACTTAAAAAAAGTTATAGAGATGCATATTTCTGGAATGGGGAGATATTTTTTAAGTGTTAAGTCGGAATTCACATAGTTATTTAAATTATAAATTTATTAAAAGGCTAAATACTAATACTTGTTCCATTTTTTGACTAGATAATAAACTATTATAAAAGAGGTTATATCTTTATTTCAATAGCGTAACTATCGACATTGTTAATAACTACATCAAATATAACATAAATAATAAGCTTATCAACACTAAGTAGTTATTAGCAATCAACGGTCATTTAAATTATGTCCGAGCAATACACAGAAGTAATTAAAATGACTAAAACGAAACAGCACTTGAATACCTAACCATTCAGGGAAAACTGTGAATATTGACAAATTGTGTTGGATTGAAATTTGTCTGGAAGATCACCTACTTTTTAAAGTGGGATACAAGCAATTACCCCATAAAAAAATACAACAAAAGGGTTGAGTAAATAACTTTTTCAAAGAGTGGTTTCAGAAATTGTTAACTCACTAGAGTTAGAGAATAATTTCATGCTTAATTTGTTTCAGATTTTTCTAAACAAAATGACCAACCATCTTGTCAAACAAGTCAAGATAGTTTGTAGAGTATACCATTTATAGAAAAAAAATATGTCTAGAAATAACCGTTTAAATAAAACGTTCTACGTCTTCTACAAACTGAAACTAAAATAACCTGTTTAAAATTCCTTGATTTTGGTTCCATGTTTATTGCAAATATCCTCTCCATAGTGCATAGTATTAAATGAGAAAAAAATGACCCATTCAGAAGATTTCGCTGAGCCAAGCCCTTCTTCAGGGATTGGAAGCCAAGAGAATTCAAATCACCCACTTGGACGACAACAGTTTTCCCGCTCAATCTCCTCTTTTTTGCATACCTATCATCCTTGGACGCTGCAACTCTTCACATCTGTTGGCGCTTACAAACTCAGGGGTGTGTAAACTAAATTCAATCAACCTTACGGCTGTTGCACCATTCCACACCTGCGAGACGGAACCGCCTTGCCGGCTGAGAATATTAGACTGTTTTTTCTGTTTGAAAGACAAGACATATTCGTGACTCTTTTCCTTGTGATATGAATTTTTATATTCCTGATGAATTGAAAAAAAAAAAAATGAAAATGTGCTGCAAGAAAGTAGAATTTATTCATTACTACGCTGTGATTAGTTATGTTTGGTGAATTTGAATAGTAATTGGTCTTGTTATGTTGGGAAGGACTTCATTTTCTCAAGATGTAGGCAGGTTGGGATTATTATGTATGATGGAGCTGTGTGTGATTGGTGGAAGTCACTGTTTGGTCGAAGTCCACGTAGGGAAGCGGTGATAAGGGTTTTTTCTCAGGAGTTGGTTTGGAGGTCCATCCACCATCTGAGGTCGACCTCGGTGCCAGTACTATCCTCAAAGAAAGATTCAATCAATACAATCACTGAAACTTGTATTTATCATTATTATATTTACAATTGTAGATGACTTAATATTGATAGTCTAGAAAATAGTAATTGATAGTTTTTTAGCACTGCATTTACTACCTGTTAAGGTTATACACATATGCACAAATTAAGATAATGAGCTAGGGGTGAGGAAGATTGGATTTACAAGGTGTTTACCCGTATTTGTGTGAGAGGAAGATTGGATTTACAAGGTGTTTACCCGTATTTGTGTGAGGGAAGAGTGGATTTACAAGATGTTTACCCGTATTTGTGTGAGGGAAGAGTGGATTTACAAGATGTTTACCCGTATTTGTGTGGAGGAAGATTGGATTTACAAGATGTTTACCCGTATTTGTGTGGAGGAAGATTGGATTTACAAGGTGTTTACCCGTATTTGTGTGGAGGGAAAGTGGAAATACATTAAGGAAAAAACACCCTCAGTACATCTGACCAAAGTTTGGACCCCGATATTCCTATCATCGGTAGTTTAGTTTACTGCGAGTTGGACGCCTTAGACCATGCTGCCACCGAAGCAGGTGATAGTTTGTTAGTGCCTAACTGAAGCGTTACAAGTACACACGCAAGTCATATTTTCCAAAAAACCAATGTGTTTTCTTTCGTTTTCTCCTTTTTTTTCGAAATTATATACCATTTTGTTTTCGGCTCATATCCTCTAGGGCAAGAGGGTTATATATCGATAAACAGGGCAGCGCAGATGAATGTGTTGAAATGAGGAGTGTTCCCAACCCCCCCTCCCCCCTGCTCTCCAACCCTGTACTAATTAGCACTGAGTGTTAACATCAGTGCGGCCCATTTAATTGGCAGAGTTTGTTGGGCTTGTTTTTCGGATTCTGGTTGTAAATGACTCACGCTGACAACACTCCTATTCCTTGTAAAGGACTGAAGAGTGATTAAGAATCAAACAACAGACCTTCAAAGTAACTGGGAGTAAACCCTACACTGTCAAGTTCTCATTGAACCGGAGTTTTGAAACTTGACATTTTAATCATCGCCAGTTTCTTATTTTTATTTGTGAATACTTTTTAGGTGCTTCACAAACACAATATTTAAGTAAAGCTCTAAAATAAATTCTGCTTTCGAAATTAACGGTTTTAAAGAGTACAAAGAATAGATTTCATTTGTATTAATTTGTTGTCAAAAATAAAGATAATAATTGGTTCCAGTGTAATTTATCAAAGATATTCTAGTAAAACACATCAATAAAATGTAACTTCAATGTATTTAGAAATGTTGAATATTTATTAAAATACTAACTAGCTTTATTGTGATTATCAGCTTTCACCAAAACAAATATTATTTAATTTAGTTGAAATAACATGTTACCGTAAGAGTTTATTAGCTTGGAATTACTTTCTTTTGTTTTTATTTTAAGATATTTGCTAATTTACAAAAAAAAAGTACATCATTCTAAGACATAAACTAATTATTTTCTAATCTAACATATTACTTGGGTCCAGATAATGATGTGGAAAAACTAAGTAAAATGGGGAGAAGAAAAAGAAAATATAATTTACTGAGTAGTAATAAAGTATGATTTACTGAGTAGTAATAAAGTATGATTTACTGAGTAGGAATAAAGTATGATTTACTGAGTAGGAATAAAGTATGATTTACTGAGTAGGAATAAAGTATGATTTACTGAGTAGGAATAAAGTATGATTTACTGAGTAGGAATAAAGTATGATTTACTGAGTAGGAATAAAGTATGATTTACTGAGTAGGAATAAAGTATGATTTACTGAGTAGGAATAAAGTATGATTTACTGAGTAGGAATAAAGTATGATTTACTGAGTAGGAATAAAGTATGATTTACTGAGTAGGAATAAAGTATGATTTACTGAGTAGGAATAAAGTATGATTTACTGAGTAGGAATAAAGTATGATTTACTGAGTAGGAATAAAGTATGATTTACTGAGTAGGAATAAAGTATGATTTACTGAGTAGGAATAAAGTATGATTTACTGAGTAGGAATAAAGTATGATTTACTGAGTAGGAATAAAGTATGATTTACTGAGTAGGAATAAAGTATGATTTACTGAGTAGGAATAAAGTATGATTTACTGAGTAGGAATAAAGTATGATTTACTGAGTAGGAATAAAGTATGATTTACTGAGTAGGAATAAAGTATGATTTACTGAGTAGGAATAAAGTATGATTTACTGAGTAGGAATAAAGTATGATTTACTGAGTAGGAATAAAGTATGATTTACTGAGTAGGAATAAAGTATGATTTACTGAGTAGGAATAAAGTATGATTTACTGAGTAGGAATAAAGTATGATTTACTGAGTAGGAATAAAGTATGATTTACTGAGTAGGAATAAAGTATGATTTACTGAGTAGGAATAAAGTATGATTTACTGAGTAGGAATAAAGTATGATTTACTGAGTAGGAATAAAGTATGATTTACTGAGTAGGAATAAAGTATGATTTACTGAGTAGGAATAAAGTATGATTTACTGAGTAGGAATAAAGTATGATTTACTGAGTAGGAATAAAGTATGATTTACTGAGTAGGAATAAAGTATGATTTACTGAGTAGGAATAAAGTATGATTTACTGAGTAGGAATAAAGTATGATTTACTGAGTAGGAATAAAGTATGATTTACTGAGTAGGAATAAAGTATGATTTACTGAGTAGGAATAAAGTATGATTTACTGAGTAGGAATAAAGTATGATTTACTGAGTAGGAATAAAGTATGATTTACTGAGTAGGAATAAAGTATGATTTACTGAGTAGGAATAAAGTATGATTTACTGAGTAGGAATAAAGTATGATTTACTGAGTAGGAATAAAGTATGATTTACTGAGTAGGAATAAAGTATGATTTACTGAGTAGGAATAAAGTATGATTTACTGAGTAGGAATAAAGTATGATTTACTGAGTAGGAATAAAGTATGATTTACTGAGTAGGAATAAAGTATGATTTACTGAGTAGGAATAAAGTATGATTTACTGAGTAGGAATAAAGTATGATTTACTGAGTAGGAATATGTTCAAATATAAAATAATGTTACTTTTGGAGTAAAGTATAGTTGTTGAATTTGCTGATCAAAATATTTCTACTTACTTTTCAATTTTGAGAAAATAGTTGACACTTGATGTATTTTGGGAAAAACTTATTTTTTTTAGCCACCATTGTGATAGCAAAAATAAAAACAGTACATGTTTAAGTTACTCTACACATTGCCTCCTTTTTCTGAGCCCTACATAGAAAAATAAAAAAAATACAACAAATAAACTAGTTACTATATCTTGGGATATTGAACTAACCCCGGTAAAAAAAACTTCCTAGAAAATAGTCGATCTTCTCTTAACATAAAGATTGTTTTATAATAGTAAAAAAATACTTTCCCTGCAATCTATAAGCGTTGTGTTTGTGTTTGGGAAGTGGGTATTCAGTTACCTGGTTCAAAATATCATGAAGATTAATAGATTTTGTATTTGAGGTATTTAACGTGCACTTTCTAAACCTACTGATTATATCAATGCACGAGCGTTATTATCGAGTGAGAAAGGGTTTACCAATTTTGCCGGGTAGGTATTTTCACATACCTTCCAGGGTTATCTTACACGCCACAATCGACATAGGACCAACAGCTTTACTTTCCTTTCCGAAGAAAGCTGTCTTATATCGTTAGAGAAAAGTCAATTGACCTCTGGTGGGTTTGAACCCACAAACATTTGCTCCTGAGGCGAGTACTTTACCTCAAGACCACTGAAGTTGACAATGCTTAATACAAACTTTCCTTGTATCATATATTATTATTATTATTAGCACCGCGTCTTACTACCCGTTCGGTTTATACGCACTTACGCTAATGTGCAATGGTAGGGTGATTGTGAGGTGAAATGGAGGACCTACAGTTTAACGTGGGATCCGAACCACGGTGGAGGCCTGGCATTCCACACATTCACAAGTTGTGATTAATACACGTCTTGTCAGAGGTGAAGGAAGGGTTTGGCAATCAGATAAATCTGTGCCAGGACCGAGGATTGAGCCCCGAACCCGCAGCAGATGGTGTAAAAAAACCAGGCCTGCCTGATGGTGAGTTAAGTGGACGGTTCAATGTAATTAGTTAAAAGACTGAAGTGCTAGAGATTTTTACCTATCTCGGATTTTCCGATATCAATTAACATATAGACTGATCCCTTTATATATACAATATTATATTAACTTCTACTACATTATCCGTAACTTTATAAATTAATTTTAGACCTGTGAAAACATTAAATACTTCCATGTCATATAAACTGTGTCCACTTATTTGAAAAATGTTAAGTCATAATAAAGTTTAGCGCTAAAATGTTTCCGCCAAGTATAAAGTTATTTTTCTTTTTAAAATGTTTAAGCATTTTAGAAGATATACAGATGTATGAAAACAAATGATTAGGGTCTTAGGTATTCACATTTTCTAAACGTTTAGACATTTCAACCGTTTTTGTTCAAACTGAATAATTTCTTTGAAAGTATTAAACATTGATCGAGGTTGTAAATACATTAAATAAAACTAATATTATTTCGAACATTACTTTCGAATATAAAAACAAATTTTTTAGTTCTTCCTCGCCCGATCTACTTATTTAATTAATGGACTATATTACCAAAATATTGTTAGTAGCTTATTAATTTTCACAATATATGAGATACTTGTACAGTAAATATCTAGCGATATCATAAATAGAAAGTTTAAAACAGGTAAACATTTTAAGAAAGGATCTTAAAGCCATTACATTTTAAGAGTTAAATCTGTTGTAAATATGGACTTAGTTGGCCTTATAGGGATGCTGGTTGAAATATTTCCTCTGTTCTGTCAGATGCAAATTTTCTCGTGATGTAATCCACCCATTGGCGAGAGCGCTTTTCCTTGTTGCCTGATGGAAGAAAATTGGGTTCAGAAGTATGAAGGAGGGGTGGCTGTGTTGGCTTGTATAACTTCAATCACATTTCCCCTTTCGTGATCATCGTTTTGTTAGCAAGAACACATGTGTACACTAAGAGGGAAACTTATACATTCAACTCCATTAAAAGGTTTCATCACAGATTAAAAAAAAGTTATTTGTTTTATAAATGGATTAAAACTTAAGGCAATAATTTTAGCGGTGTTAAATGTTTTTGTTACGTTAGAAGAGACTTAATTTTGTTGTATAATCACAATAACATATCAATACGAATTAAAAAAAGAATTTGTATCAACTAACCAAGTAATACATTTATCGTGTTTGTTTTGATATCGACACAATTTTTTTTTTAGTCAAAATTATGAAAAAAATTTACTAATTTTACAATATCAATTTAACTTGAAGGCTAATAAAAAAATAATTAAATGGTCGTTAATTTTTGACATAAAGAAGACGGTCACAAAAAAATTTTACTTTCTTACTCTGTCATTGGGAACTCGAAAGTTCATTGCCTTGCTTACAATAGTATGCCACCTATCCCTATCTTGAGCTAATTTTATCCACTCCACTTCATTACATCCAATATTTTTCAGGTACATTCTAGGTTATCCTCCCATCTGCGTCTAGGTCTTCCTAATGGTCTCTTCTCATTGGGTTTGCCAGTCAATGTTATGAACGCGGTTCTAGATTCTCCCATTCGCTCAAAAATTAATTTCCATTAATTTTGTAATAACTATAAGGTGTATGTCAAAAAATATTTGTTCATCCGTTTCAGTGAAAACCTCGATATTTTTTCCCCCACGTTTTACTCGTACCATTTATAAGCACATATATATATATATATATATATATATCTTACTACCCGTTTGAGCTATACGCCTATGAACTATTTACGCTGGTGTATTAGGAATGAGCAAGGTTGAATTTAGAGTAAGTACCCGCAATTTCGTGGAGGGAGAGCGGAAGAGCTTTTAGGATAAACCAACCTCAGTATATCCTAGAAAAATTCTAACCCTGTTCTTCCCACCGTCGACAAGCCGGTCGGTGTATTGCAAGAGTAACGCCCTAGATCATGCGGCCACCGAATCGGGTTGCATTTATTATTATTTACGCTAATTGAATAGGGAGGAAGAAGATATAGTTTTACAAGAAATGCACTCGCGTTTTCTTGAAGGAAGGGTGCGTGCAATACCGAACGGATAGTAAGATGCGGTGCTAAGTATTATTATTATTGTCATCAATATAAATAGTTGTTTTGAATATCAATTTCAATCAAATTGTATCCAAATCCTTGTAATGTTTATCAGGAGGGCCTCCTTATCGACATAAGCAGTATTACCAACATAATCACAATATGTTGACGCTGAGAAACTAGCTAAACTTTTGGAGAGTGAATAAAAAAAAAAAGCTACACGCATATTTTTATACCATTTTAAAACTATTTTATAAAGCGGTAGACATGTTCTAATATTTAATTAAACGGGGGACTCGTCTCACATGTGGATTAAGAGCCCGTGATGGCGGTGTAAATCCATCCACAAATAAACACCCATTCATAAATACCATTTTAATGACGTACCGTTTTGTTAGATCTTACTCATGACAAAGCGGGTGGATTTCACTTCAGTAACTTCCATCCCAGTGAAATGAAATAATATGCCGCATATTTAAGTTTACAAAACGATAGTCACAAAATGATGTTTTCTAATAATTGGTTCCGTTTGTATGTATTAGGAAGGGAAAAAGGGAGGGAGGGAGGGGGGGGGGATTTTAATGGTGTGGGTTGGTTAAAACGCGAAATATTAGTTTTTTTAAAGGGAGAATAAACCAATACACCAATGTCATTCAACGTAAACTAATTAATATGGTTAGTCAATCTGGTTACATTGTACTGGATATCCGTTTACATTTTCGCTATGCATATTTGGCCCGTGGAAAAGCCAACGTTTTAGAACGATGTCCGGGTTCGAGTGTTGATTAGTAAACNGAAAGGTTGAAAGAAACAAATGACAATGGGGAAGGTAGAGAATAGAATATGTTGGGAAATAGAAAGGTTGAAAGAAACAAATGACAATGGGGAAGGTAGAGAATAGAATATGTTGGGAAATAGAAAGGTTGAAAGAAACAAATGACAATGGGGAAGGTAGAGAATAGAATATGTTGGGAAATAGAAAGGTTGAAAGAAACAAATGACAATGGGGAAGGTAGAGAATAGAATATGTTGGGAAATAGAAAGGTTGAAAGAAACAAATGACAATGGGGAAGGTAGAGAATAGAATATGTTGGGAAATAGAAAGGTTGAAAGAAACAAATGACAATGGGGAAGGTAGAGAATAGAATATGTTGGGAAATAGAAAGGTTGAAAGAAACAAATGACAATGGGGAAGGTAGAGAATAGAATATGTTGGGAAATAGAAAGGTTGAAAGAAACAAATGACAATGGGGAAGGTAGAGAATAGAATATGTTGGGAAATAGAAAGGTTGAAAGAAACAAATGACAATGGGGAAGGTAGAGAATAGAATATGTTGGGAAATAGAAAGGTTGAAAGAAACAAATGACAATGGGGAAGGTAGAGAATAGAATATGTTGGGAAATAGAAAGGTTGAAAGAAACAAATGACAATGGGGAAGGTAGAGAATAGAATATGTTGGGAAATAGAAAGGTTGAAAGAAACAAATGACAATGGGGAAGGTAGAGAATAGAATATGTTGGGAAATAGAAAGGTTGAAAGAAACAAATGACAATGGGGAAGGTAGAGAATAGAATATGTTGGGAAATAGAAAGGTTGAAAGAAACAAATGACAATGGGGAAGGTAGAGAATAGAATATGTTGGGAAATAGAAAGGTTGAAAGAAACAAATGACAATGGGGAAGGTAGAGAATAGAATATGTTGGGAAATAGAAAGGTTGAAAGAAACAAATGACAATGGGGAAGGTAGAGAATAGAATATGTTGGGAAATAGAAAGGTTGAAAGAAACAAATGACAATGGGGAAGGTAGAGAATAGAATATGTTGGGAAATAGAAAGGTTGAAAGAAACAAATGACAATGGGGAAGGTAGAGAATAGAATATGTTGGGAAATAGAAAGGTTGAAAGAAACAAATGACAATGGGGAAGGTAGAGAATAGAATATGTTGGGAAATAGAAAGGTTGAAAGAAACAAATGACAATGGGGAAGGTAGAGAATAGAATATGTTGGGAAATAGAAAGGTTGAAAGAAACAAATGACAATGGGGAAGGTAGAGAATAGAATATGTTGGGAAATAGAAAGGTTGAAAGAAACAAATGACAATGGGGAAGGTAGAGAATAGAATATGTTGGGAAATAGAAAGGTTGAAAGAAACAAATGACAATGGGGAAGGTAGAGAATAGAATATGTTGGGAAATAGAAAGGTTGAAAGAAACAAATGACAATGGGGAAGGTAGAGAATAGAATATGTTGGGAAATAGAAAGGTTGAAAGAAACAAATGACAATGGGGAAGGTAGAGAATAGAATATGTTGGGAAATAGAAAGGTTGAAAGAAACAAATGACAATGGGGAAGGTAGAGAATAGAATATGTTGGGAAATAGAAAGGTTGAAAGAAACAAATGACAATGGGGAAGGTAGAGAATAGAATATGTTGGGAAATAGAAAGGTTGAAAGAAACAAATGACAATGGGGAAGGTAGAGAATAGAATATGTTGGGAAATAGAAAGGTTGAAAGAAACAAATGACAATGGGGAAGGTAGAGAATAGAATATGTTGGGAAATAGAAAGGTTGAAAGAAACAAATTATGGACGGCACATACAGTTTGCTATCCAAAATACCGTATTCATAAACATACTTATACATCATCTTACCAGAATCAATATTCGCACATCCATTACTGTTTCCAGCCCGTATAGCTTTTGTCAGTTTTATAGGCCTATTCAAGCTAAATATGTTTACACTACCGGTTTGCTTGGCCTGTCGTAGCTTCATACGCCTTATAATATAACTTAATACTAGGACAGGCACGACATCCAGTCCCCTTCCATCAATTTATCAATGTGAAAGGGTAAACCCCTATTTCACCAATACTAAGTTTTTCGGTCATGCTGGGAATAGAACCCGGAACACTTCGCTCCTCGTACAGTATAGCCGAAATCGGTCATAACACCCATATATTTATTTTGTCAATGAACCATAAATTGGGCTAAAAGAAGAAATAATATTTCTTTTAATCAATACTTAAAAATACAAATTAAATTAACGACATATTATTAATTATAGGAAGGGTATGAAGAACGCTCTCAGTTATGTAATTAGCATAGCTTACTGAACCGAGCCCTGACTACACGGTCAACAGTTGACAAGTACCTTGACAGCTCACCTATAGGAGCAAGTGATATACTACTCCAAAGCGAGATCTCAATTTACTTTGGTGATTTCTTAGTAAATATATTTTCCAAACAAATTTACTTAAATAAATTTTGTGAAATGTTTATGCATTTGTACTTTTGTATACGAATTATTTCAGTTTATTATCGAAAAGAAAAATATTCAGCAATCAATAATAATTGACGTCTAAAATATCACAGTTAATCTGAATTTGAATAGGAAAAATAAATCGTATTATTTTCACCCTCCATCCACACAAATGCAGATAAACGTTATCTAAATTTAATCTTACTCTTCCCTAAGCCATTAGCGTAATAAGTACGTAGGCGTATAACCCAAACGAGAAGTAAGACACGGTTCTAAATATATATTAATAGTTCTAAGAATAAACTACAAATTTAATTCGCTTGATAAATTAAATCTAAAGCCGATTACAGTATTAAAAGTGAAAACTTAAAATTTTATATGTCTATCAAGTTGCCTATGAGCATGCTATCCAGCACGTCCATCACAGACTCTGCCTTAAAATATGAGTGAATAATAACCCTGGTTATGAGGTGATTCCTAGATAGCTCAGTGGCAGAGCATTGTCGCACTAAGCCAAAGGTTCCGGGTTCGATTCCCGTGTCCTAGTGTAATTTTTCAATGTAATTAATAATATGATATATAGATGCAGCTCTAATCGTAACTATCAAATCTAATAGCTTTGCTATTTAATCTATTCTGTATTATAATATAGAAATGCATTTTAATTAACTTACTACATGTTATTAATATATTTAATGAAGTATTCTAGCTGTGATTTATTTTGTGAATAGAACGAATTATTAATATTAAGTAAACCATAAAATAACCTAGAAATAATATTCATTTAATGGGAATATTTAAAAAAATGTTATATTTATTTGAGTAGCCTTACAAATAGGAGGAAAGAACTTACACTTTTCTTTATTTATACTCTCTTAATTTAAATTCCCAATCTCATTTTGACTAGCCTTAAGAACATAAATTATGTTTGGAAAAAGTTTTATACTTAAAAGTAAAAACTTTTCTAAGAATGTAATTGCCTTTGAAGGGAAGAATGTAAAAATATATATCTTTTTGCTTCTTTTTTTAAATATAAATTAGTTAGTAACACTTTTCTTCGGAGCGAAAAAATACCTGTTCGTTTTATTTAGTTTACTTTGCAGATTTTCCAATTAAACTTAGGTAATAGGTTTCCAATTAGTCTACAAAATGATTTGATACTCAGGTCGGAGACTTTATAGTACGTTTAGTAATCCGAGAATTTGTTTGGTGTTTAAATTCTCTTTAAAATAATACCCTTGGCATTTTATTTAATATTAAATAAAACTTTAATCATAGAGTACAGGTTGGGTAAAATGTTAGATTTTTATGTAAATATTATTTTAATTTTATTTAAATCTTAAAATCAACTAAATTAACCCATATAATGTATCACTTCACTGAAATATTATTTTTAAAAACAGTGTCTGTAAAGATATTTAAGAATATTAGCAATTCAAATAAAATTAGTAAAGTGCATTGCTCTAAAACAAATATTGTACATGTTTCTTAACTTTGCGTTCAAGTTTGGCTCACATTGATAAAACCAGTAAATTATCTTTTAAATCGAACCTAACAAAAGTGACTAGAACGTAATAAAATTAAACATTTTATGTTTCAAACTTTACATATTTACATAAAATCAGAATAGTTTATTTATATCGACAACGTTTAATTATATCTTAAACCAAGTTCACAAAATCAAATATATTATGTGCAAGCAAAAATAAATACAATATTACAGATCTCACGAAATTATTCTTATAAGTTCCTAAACACTTGAAATGTTTTTGTTCAAATTATCTTCCAGGAAATTGAACTTGTATATTTTAATTTATTGAAGGCCACTAGCACCAAATATATTTTTTAGATACATAATTGTTACCGCTTTGTAAATATTTCTGATCAAATAAGTGGTTTGTATTTTAATTTCCAGTAACCTGCTTTGGTGGTCGCATGGTCTAAGGCATCGCTCTCACAATAGACTAGACTGCCAACGACCAGAAGATCGGCTTTCGATACCAGTTGGGTGTACTGAGGGTGGTTTTTCATAAATGGTTTTCCATTCTCCCTCCACGCATATGTGGTTACACTTTCTCTAAATCCAACCTTCCTAATCCCTAAGACACTATAGTAATCAACAATAGGCGGTTAACTCTAAAGGGTAGTAACACTTTGTGTTAAAAATCTAATAACCTAATTAATTTGATAAAAATATGTAAAATAATTTACAAACAATATTATTGTAATTAATCTCAATATGTGGTTTGATTAATTTTAAAATTATTTAATTTATATTCTATTAAATATACACATGTTTAAATCACACCCTTGACTGAATGTGTAATTAATCATATTATATTCATATTTGTATTTCTATATTTTATAGCCAAATTAAAGTATATTAATTTACATAACAAATGATCGCAATAATATATTAAACCACTATGCACGTTTACTTACTAAATTAAATTTCAAAAACCAAATAATAATAATATTTCTAATGTAAACATCGACATGACCATCTAATTAATATCAAATACATATTTGTTTAGCCTGAAGCACACCAATTTTGTCAAGTTCTGTAGACATTATAATATAACCCCGTCGTTTTTTATTTATTTTTTTGTATCAGTCTAGCAGTAATTTCAGGGTAAGTACATTTGCTTGAGGTCTTCAACATTTCTTCTATCTTTGCACAGCACNAGCCACGGGTAGTTATAAAATATGTACAGTTTAATGAAATACATCTAGTACGCGCGAGAGGAACATGAAAAATGATCGGCTGGAGGAAAGACGTGGAACGTGGCCTTCATCTCAAGTTTTCATCAATTCTACGGAGGAGAGGAGATTTTTTTTCTTTTAATATATGATCAAATTTACTTTTGAACGTTTTTTTTGTTTTTTTTCAAGGGGAAAGAAATAAGTGTTGGGGATTCATTCTCAGTCCACTTTAGGCCGGGATCCGTCGAATTAATAAAGGTTCTCGTAGCACTCATGTTGATTAAATGAAACTTGTATAGCGTGTAGCGGAAAGGCGCTTACAGTTTCTTTTATGGGGGCTTTTAGTACATTCAACTTTTAATAAGTAAGGACATTCTGTACGTAGTACGCGACCTCGAAATTGAACAACAGAATTTATTAAATAAAGTTAAATTAATATAAATATACATACAAATATAAATTAATGTGTGCAGCAAGTTTCCTAAAAGATTATATTTATGTCAACTCCTTAAATTTAGCGATAAGCATATATATATATATAATAATTTAATATGGATCCATCTTTAAATAAAGTTGTTTTTTAGTGATTTTCGATCATCCCCTTCCTCTCCTCTATCTTAATTTTTTACGATTTGGTAGATTAGATTATTTAATATCATATAATTATTCTTAGACTTAAGGTGTGGAAGAAGGGAGCGCGAGTAATTTTACAGTTTTTATAGCATTACATTATTTTGTACAAAATATATCGAATATTTCTCCATTAGCTACATATATTTTAGTTTTCTGCACATGCTAATATCAACAGATATTTAATATCTGTCAAGGGTGTCCTGGAATTTTGTAAAAACTTTTTCTCTTTATTTAAAAAGTTTTGACAAAATTCTTGAATACCCTTGACAGATATTCAAGATCTGTTGATATTAGCATATGCAGAAAACTCAACTCTATGTAGCTACTGAAGAAATATTCGATTTATTTTGGCCAAAAATTTTGATTCTCTATAAACAGTAAAAATACTTTCGCTCCCTTCGGGCACACCTTAAGGATTGGTGGCAAAGCGGGTGATATGAAATTTTTCTAATACTTCGATTACAGTAAGTAAATGAAATATAAGGGAAAATTTATTATTAACATATTTATTTTGATGGATTCTGACCCCCACCCCCACTAAAAATAATAAAACAATAAAATATTGAACAAAAAAAAATTACGTTAGTAGTTAGAACTACGAGAAAACGGGATAGCAAACTAACACTCATTCCATTTTAAATATTAGGGGCCAAAATAGTATCTTCCAATGAAAACCCGATTTTCTTATAAAATTTCCATATTTTCCTTTTGTGTGGGCAGCGGCTCATATTCATAATCGTTCTTTGTTTACATTACCATGGAAACCATGATTGGTGGATGATCATACATCAGTAAATAAAATATTTATCTTTGGTTGAAAATAACAACTCAATTCTTACTTAAGTGGCATGGTACAAGAGATGAATAAAAAGCTGGGCTGGGGTTCGTTTTAAACATAATTGGAAAAAAAGGGGGGAATACACGTTTTGATTAAAATTTAACACCGAAACCTCCAAATCTATGGAAAGTTGTTGGCCTTTGATGAGTAAGCCCTTAACTAGGAAGTTGAGCGATGACGCGATTTATATAACTTTTTTCAATAGAAAGTTTTAAATCCATTTCAGCGCTATAAACTTCTGCCATCGCTGCAACAAACTACTAGTTTATCTTAATTCTCATTCGAGCTATTAGCAGCATATAGCTGATCTGACAACATAAGATGAGAGCAGGTAATTAAATGGGGCATAATTATCTTGGAGAGATAATGTGAAACCTTTTACTAATCATGAACCCCCCCTACGCTGCGGGTTTCGTACCCCACCCGCCAGTATTGAAATTAAATAGTAGATACCATTTCGCCAGCCCATATAGTACGATAATATTCAAAGACTAAACATAAAATGCCACACATTTATTTATTACTATCACCGCGTCTTACTACCTGTTCGGGTTATACGCACTTACGCTAATGTGTAATGGTAGCGTGATTGTGAGTTGAAATGGAGGATCCAAACCACGGTGGAGGCCTAGCGCTCCACATATTCACAAGTTGTCACATTTATTTGTTTTTAACATTAATAGGTAGTTATTTTAATTACATATTGTACTAAGGTAGAAAAATCCATATAAAAAGTTTAAATTTTTTTTTTAGCCGATGAATGCTACAAAGCCTCAAACAATAATTCAATGATCACTTTTATGTCCGCATAATCTAAGGCGTCATTCTGACAATAGACTGGACTGCCGATGATTAGGAGATCGGGGCTCGAGTCCTGCTCAAGTGTACTGACGGTTGATTTTCCTAAATAGTTTTCCGATTTCGCTCCACGAAAATGAGGGTTCGTTTCCAACAATTCAACCTTCATCACTGACATGTTGGAGTAATTAGTACATATTCGTGTATATACTCTATATATGTGTTTTTAGCATCACATCTTACTAACCGTTAGGATTATGCGTCTATGTACTAATTACGCTAATAGTTTATGGAATAGGAATTATTAATTTATATGAAATGCACACGCATTTGTGTGGAGGAAGAATGGAAAACTAACCCTCAGCGCATCCGACCAGCATCGAGCCCCGATCTCTCCATCTTCGGTAGTCTAGTCCAACACGAGAGTAGCGCGTTAGACCACGAGGCCACCGAAGTGATTATGTTAACAGATCACATAGATGCATTAATATTTCTTGTATAAAGATAGTTAATATAGTCCAATTTTAATAGGAAGTACTTTATGGGACAGCTGTATAAGCTACTAGATCTACTTTCATATATTAATGTGTCGACTAATAATTATTATCTGCAGCTGTCACCCTTCCTAGTTAATACCAATACCTATAAAATAAAACTAATAGTATTGTAAGATGTTTTCAATGTTGGCTGCAAAAAAACAAAACATGTGGTTGTATTTTCTAAAAGATTTCTACTGCCAAAATTCTAATGTACTTACATCACATAAGCTCATGTACATAACATTACCACTAAACCACCCCAAATTATTATTTTCATGTAGTTTTGTTTCCACAATTATGATATATTTATTTTGATATAGTATAATTCTGAAAGTACAGAAGAGATTTCACTTTCCTTCACTTTCCTAAAATTGTGTGAACATTTCGAAGGTGCCGCAGTGAACACAGGACACGATCAATACTTCCTTCCCCTAGCATGGTACAAATGAGACTGAAACTTCTACCTACAAACAGTAATATTCTGGAGCTGTAGTTTTCGGTTTCCTCTTCAAAATTCCATTCCTCCTACAAATATCCCTGTTGACGTGCGAGTTATAGAGAGAAATGGAATCAACCGACAACCTTTCTCACACTCTTTGTTCCCTTTTCACTCTCTCCTCTAATTTCAATTGGATACTTTACACCTTCACCGCGAGACACACTTTCACTGTCGAGGTGTGATGACTATTAGCGGTGAAGTTGAGTCGGTCTTTTGGGAAAGGAGGGG
>CABFWB010000509.1:27436-56613 GCA_902151455.1 Timema bartmani
TTATTCGTACAGTAGCCCCATGACTTCTTTGGTGCTGACTGACAGCTCACAGCTGACTTCTGACAGTCAACATTTAGGTATATACCTAAATTTTGACTGTCAGAAGTGACAGCTGCTAAACACATGTTTTTGCAGATCATATGGTTCGGCGTAGGGATATATAATTTGGTCTGGTAACTTTTTAAAGCCGTCAGCTGTGAGCTGTCAGTCAGAACCAAAGAAGTCATGGGGCTACTGTAGGTTGGCCTAGTTATAGAACAATATTATTATTTATCATTTGATTGCTAGAAAATGAAGCTTATTACTAATTTTAAAACACGAGTTTTTGATGGTTTTATCATTTGAAATGTCTGCAAATACAACAAGAGTAGGGGTATCTAATTAGTGCAACCTACTTTTCCTCCTCTACCTCCCAATAGATCATCGTGAAGCAAGCAAGTAACCTTTCAGGTCGCGGAACCGTGTAGTTTGATGGTTTATTGCTTGCTTCTACCTGGTTCGTCCAAGTAATTACCTTGTGATTACATAGTTACAGCCTAGAGGTGGCAAAGGAGAGGGGGCAGGGAAGGGGGGAAGATATATATTTAGCCCAGGGCTACTTTTAGGCGCGAATAAATTTCGCTTTGATTTGCACACGGCATACATCGATGGGCTCAGTTTCGTCCTATACAGGCCGTATCAGATACCCAGCCTCAAAAATGTTGATCTTTGGAAATGTTACCTCAAATAATAAGTAGCTTTGTTTTGTTTATTCATTTATAAAAATGAACATTCTTAAGAATGAGAGGATGTAAAATTAATACAAAAGTTTTAGATCGAAGGATGCTTTCACCAGGAAAAATACATACAAGGGCATTCACCAGAAAAAAGGACTACATGCCCTCATAATTTTTTTTAAACTAAACTTTTGAACATTCAATAATAACAGTTACATTTTACAAGTATAAAAATAAAAAAACAAATATAAAACATCACATAATGGATGGCAAATGTATTTTATTCAGATTTGAAAAAAAAAAAGTCCATCCTAACTAAATTATAGTATTTCAAGGTGTGAAAAACAAATAAATAATAGTCTAAAATTATCTCACGGAACCCGAGATAGCTATGACGGAGCCCAAAGGCTTTGCAGAACACAGTTTGAAAGATACCTAAAGGCCGCTACACACGTACAGGTATATCGGATGTGTTAGTGCATCCACACGATACAGTTTTTCTTCTTCAGGTCACAATTTTTTTCTTTCCTCGTTCAAGTTGCTCTTTAACTGTCGGCTAGCAATGGCGACAACAGACGATGCTTTGGCAATATTTGGCTTGTTAGTAGCGACCAAATAGTGTCAAAAACTTAAAAGTAAAACGAGAGATGTGGTGTGAAGATTGGTTGAACAGAAGAGAACGTTATTCACATTTGTAATTGTTAAACGAATTTAAATATGCACCTAAAGATTGTGTACAACAATAAGTTTATAAAGAAAGAATGAAACTTATCTAATCAGTGAACGATGTGTCGATGGCAACAGCAACAATTGAACAGAGCCTCCTGCGCAGTTTGCTCCGACGCAGGTATTTAGAATTAAATTAACTATCTGATCCGGTCGCCTGTGCAGGCCGAAATGACTGTACAGTTATGTCATCCACATGTTCAGTTATACCGGACAGGCAAACCTCACAGGTATACGTGTACGTGTGTGTCGGCCTAAAGGAAAATAAACCATTTGAGCTGTCGTAGCAGACATGATGATCTCATATGAAAAAAAAAGTGCCCAATTTGAAGCGCCGTAATTCAGACTGTAAAATTATTCTTGGTTGTTAGGTGTATGGAAAACCAGGAAAACCTGAAAAAATTCAGAGAATTATGTGTGACAGAGAAAATATGTTAGTTTGAATTATGAAAATAAAAAGTCTTTAGATATTTGTCTGGTTACTTTTTAAATACCAAACAGAATAAAGGAACACCGTGTAAGCTATTGGTTTTATATTTGGTTCATGACCTTTTGTTAAGAAGAATCACACATTTGGCTTTAATGATTCAAATTCCTCCATTCAAAAGAGCAGTGGTTTGCAAAAATAAGCCAAACGTAAGTGCTGACGTGTGTTCATGTCCTAATTGAAACTATTCCTGAGTAATTCTTGTCTTGATTAAGATTCTACCATGTTAATAACTTTGAATAATATATTAATTAAGAAATATTAACTAAGAAATAAAAGATTTGAAAAAAAATAATCAAAATGGCTATATAAAGATTGGATTCCTTTAATAAGACAAATTAAAAAAAAAACATTTCTTAGGGTATTTGTACTGAAAATTGAGCGATTTTTTTTATTTATAGCCATGCTTATAAAATATTGTGGGGAAAAAATAGTTTTTTGCTTGGGAAAACTTTGAAAAGTCAGAACTTTGAATCCTAATAAGTGCATGAACCTTGATTTCGTGTCATAATTTAATAGCTTTATTAGTTTGAGGTGACCTGGTGGTCTAGCAGTAAGGTGTCAGACTTCTGTGCTGAGGGTCCGGGGTTCAATCCTAGGTCCCAGCACAGATTTATCTAATTGCCAAACCCTTCCTTCACCTCTGACAAGACGTGTATTAATCACAACTTGTGAATGTGTGGAATGACAGGCCTCCACCGTGGTTCGGATTTCACGTTAAATTGCAGGTCCTCTATTTCATCTTACAATCACCCTACCATTAGCGTAAGTGCGTATAACCCGAACGGGTAGTAAGACGTGGTGATAATAATAATAATTTATTGGTTTGTATTTCTACCCTCTTTTATCCCATTTTTTTATCTAATACAATTTTTGGAGTTGTAAACCTAATAAAACAAAGTAATAGACCGATTATTTTTGAGAGAAGATTGATATATCCAATTGCACATGTGTGAAAACTATTGTTAAGTGCAGTGTCTGAATTTGGAAAGTATACTCTTTTGTTTCTGGAGTAAATTTAAATGTTCCAAGAAAAGGTTGAAACTATTTTTATGTGCCTTCTTCTTTAACATTTGGAAATATTTCATTCAATCCATTGGTAATTTGGGTAAGCCATAGCTCTAACTTTGGGCTAAAGCTTTTGATTTCATCAAATTTATTAAAAATAATCTTCTTAATTTAATAACCCGAATGTTGGTTTTATTTTATTTCTATCGATCTGGAGCTGGGTACGCACTCAGCCCTTCGGTGGGTTAGTGCTGCCCGCACCATCTGGTAAAAATCCCATGTACTAGGGGAGTTCAGAAATCGTGGTGGTTCCCCGTAGCCTGGCAAGCTGAATTTCTCTGTACGAGCGTGAAAGGGCTCACCAATTTTGCCAGTAAAGGTATTTTCACATACCTTCCAGGGTTATTTTATGCGCCACAATCGACATAGGACCGACGGTTTTGCTTACACTCCCGAAGGAAGTTGTGCTACGGATTTTTATCGCCCGAGAAGAATCCGTTGACCTTGAACATCGGGTCCTGAGGTGAACACTTTACCCCAAGACCACGAAGGTTGGCTTTAAAATATTATTAAGTACGAAATGTGGACGATGCAGGCTGCTGATATTCGTACCAACCTCGTTTGTATCCCTATTGGACAGCGATACGTGGCGCTCTTGACCCGTGGCCACAGGTCAAACCTGATATCGTCGCCGCGTCACACCGTCTGCGGGACGTAGGCTCAGTTTACACGTCCGGGATCCAAACTTCTTATATTTCTCTCCGTGGGAATCAATTTTCAGGGCCAGTCTTAATGTCGCCGGCAGATCCGGGAACCTTTCCCGACCCCAAAGGCTATCGACTACTTAATCAAAGGATCAATTGTGTCAACACTAGCTTGATTCGCATCGGGGATCATGCTTTCCAAGGTGTCGGTCTCGAAATGGGCTATATTTCCGGTGACGGGGAGCGTTGAGTTTTAGAATCTCCGTCAAGTACACAGTGGGTGGTGTTCCAAATTGTTTGTTATATCTATCCGAGCTTATAACCGTAGCCGTGGTATAGTGGTTAGCACGCCTAACTATCAACTTAGAGGTTCTAGGTTCAATTCCCGTCTAAAGGGAAACCATCCCAATCGTCACCAGTGATTGGTTAGCTAGTCCTAAGTTAGTTTAAGAGTTTATTCTGGTTCCACGCTCTCATATTCACTACTATCATCATCACCTCATGTCATTGGGACTTGGAAAAAGCTTACATCGAAAGAATGTACAATGAAAACATTCGGGCTTCTCCTGGACAAAGGAATAAGTACTGGCTAATATTCCCACAAATTGGGCAACTAGTGACGTAGCCCAGGCACGTATGAATAAATAATATCTAAGCCTATGTGGACTCATTTCCTTTGTGTTACTTTCACGATACTTACACCTTAACAAAGTTGTTAAGGACCATTATGTTGAACTTGGTAATTTAAACATAACAGCCTGAGAATAGGATAAATATACACTTATTTTTATATACTCTATTGAAGTGGTTCTCAACTTTTTTTTTCCGCACCCCCAGATCTAATTTCCCTTCGACTTTGTTCTCCTAAAGCTGTTGCTGCACAATGCAAACTATATATTATATAATCTACGTCTAGAATAAATTAGATCTAAAATAATGTATTAAAAAATAGGGTTTGGAAAAGAAAAAGTAGAATCGCGCTCTTAAATAACAATTTTATATCATTGCTTACCATAGCCGAGCCAACCAGATAAGAATTCCATAAAGGAGAGAGAGAGAAATAAATAAAATATCCCCCCAGATCCAATGTTCTCACGTACGGATCTTTTGTGGATAACCATAAATTTATCCCTGCTTATTCAATGTTTATCATGAAATAATATATGTTACTTTTAAAACCTTTGCTCTACTCTTACATTGTATAACATCTTTGAAACAAAATGTGCTTAGTAAATAAGATTAATATATAAATCAAAGTGAAGAATTGCTTTTTGCAAGCTATCATGTTAACATTATTTGTATATTGAAATCTCCACCATCCCATAATAACACCCTACCTAGGCAATTTGTATTTGTGTACAGTATATTTGCCTTCATTAGCTGTTAATTTACAATCTAATGAACTATTTGCTCAGATGTCAGAAAAGTAAGTTTAATGTTGATGTCTAGCTAGCTATTTGGAAACTTTGGAATCACAAATGAGGAGTTTGACTATAGTGTTTTATTACTTACCTCCACCCCTATTCTCTCTCTTTCTCTTTTCTCTCTCTCTCTCTCTCACACACACACACACGAATTTAGTGTATCACAGTTTGATCCTCTTAACCATTAAATTTAAGAATTGGCGTCTTGAGTAGACAAGCTAATTTGTAAAATATTTAATGATTTATTACTAAAAAGACCACGTATATGATCACACAAAAACACAAGATTGGAGACGATTATTTCTATATTACTTCTAACAACAGATCATTTGACATGTTTAATGAGTTTAAATATTTAGGAAAAAATTTAGTTAGCGATAACGATATTAGAATGGAAATTAGGAAAAGAATACAGTCTGTAAGTGTATGCTAAAACTCAGTCAGAAGTTTATAAATCACCTGCTATCGAGGAATTTGAAACTCAGAACATACAAACAATAAATTAGTTTACCGTCTGTTCTCTAAGAGTGGGGAATGTGGTCTCTTACCTCTAAAAATACCCCATCCAATAATGCTTCTCATAAATACAACGTTCACTAATTATGATAAAAAAAAAGTACAATGTCCAACAATGCTTCTTATAAATACGACACAACATTGCCTTTAATAAATAGAATGTTATTTGTATCGAAAGTATTATATATTACCGTCACCTTAGCTCAGTCGGTAGCGTGTCTGCCTACTGAGCTAAGGGTCCCAGAGTTCGATTCCCCGCACGGCCGAAAACTTATAATTGATGAAAATAGGGTTTTACCCTTTCACATTGATAAATTGACGACTGGGGAATGGATGTTATGCCCGTCTTAGTCTTAAGTTGTATTATAAGGCATATGAAGTTACAACAGGCCTAACAAGCTGCTAATGAAAAATACATGGATTAAATAAAAAACTGACCCAGGTCACAGCCGGGAAACAGTAGTGAATGTAAAAAAAAAAAAAGTGTTATATCGGCATTTACATAGACAAACACAATTTTATTACTAAACTCTAGGCACAGTGTGAGCCAATAGAAGACAATTTAACCGTACTGATTCATCATCTTCCATCATCATCGGCTGACAGAAAACTGCAGTAAACCGTGTCGCGGTCATGATGGATGATCGACGGTCACTTACCAATGAGGAACGGCCAATGTCACCATTAGTACTTGTTGAGCGCTTACAACATACCTTTCATTCTCTGCTGAATGTGTTGACACTTTTTTTTTTTTGTATAGTGTTTACAAACGGTAATTATTCAGTTTTAACATTTTCATATACATTTTCTTTATTGACTAAATGTCAAACAAGAATAATCTAAGTGAAGTTTTATAAATTAAAAAAAAAATGTATTTAAAGTGTTTAAATATGGCATTCAAACTTAATTTTTCACAACGTCTTACGAGACGTTCGTTCTATCCACATTGAACTTCACTATTTGTATAGGGATAAGGGAGGTAGAATTTTGAGGAATTTTTACTCTCACTGTTTTTGTAGGGAGAGTGCTAAACCATTTAGGAAGAAATATCCTCAGTACATTTGGCCTAAATCCAAAAAACCGATTTCATTTGCCACCGACAATCCAGTTTACTTAAAGACATACGCCTTAGGCCATGTAGCCATCGATTTGGGTGTGACTTAAAATGTTACTATGTTCTATTATAGTTTGTCTCAACTTCTCTCATCGTATTAATCACAACTTGTGAGTGTGAGGAATGCCAGGCCTCCACCGTGGTTCGGATTCCACGTTAAACTGTAGGTCCTCCATTTCATCTCACAATCTCCCTACCATTGCACATTAGCGTAAGTGCGTATAACCCGAACGGGTAGTAAGACGCTGTGCTAATAATAATAATAATAATAATAATAATAAACTTCTCTCATTCCCACGAGCTATACCTTTCGGTTCCTTTAATGACCAGTTCTTTATAAGCGGTTTCCTGACACCACGTGATTGGCTCATTTGCTCTCTAAACATTATCATTGGCGTCATCCCCCTTCATCTTGTTCGCTCTAAGGATCGATCCTGACAAGTTGTCGTTACACCCCTCTTTTAACTAACCCCTTCCATGCCCCCCCCCATCTATGTGCGTGTGTCTTCCTTAGAACTTAGAGGACAAAGTGGAAGGGATTCTAGACTGTTAGCCCATGTGACATTACGTAGGGGGTGAGAATAGGAGATGGGTTTCTAGATTACAGGATTATAGAGACTGGGAAGGGTTGCGCGAGAAGCCGTGAGGGGTTGCTTGCCTGTGTGGCCTGAGGGAATAGAAGGGAGTGATGTTGTTGGTATGGCATCCCTGGGGAACGTTATGTTGGTAGTCTCCTCGAGTGATGTGTTTTGGGGGTGAAATGGTTTGGGCCGCAAATTTAGAATTAGGTTGGAGGGGGGAGGGGGAAGGGGAGGAAACCATAAAATCGTCATTCTTCGAGTTTTTTCTTTTCATTTAACAATAAATACTTTCTAAACATAAGTGCTATAATACATTATTGGGCTGATGGTGTATATACGCTGCACATAAATGTGTTTTCAATTTTACTAAACGTTGGTATATCTCTGTCTTCTAAAAACATTGTGTATTAAATTCATTCGTTAACATAAAACACATTTAGGGTCTTAAAGATTACATATAAATAATATCTAGTTTTAATTTGATGAAAATTCTCAATAAAATTAGTTTTTAAATAGGTTTATAAAATGAAACCCTTTGCTTCAGTATCATCGATACACCCTTATCAATTACATTAAATAGTTGATTACTACGCTACAACTAAACGTTTCGATGTCAAAACTAAACAAATTGCGAATATATATGTACATATACTCACTTCGCTCGCTGGGGGGTCCTCTCCCAAACCCCAAGTCATCAAATTTGGCACGCGTATGTCAAGTGAGTGTTCCAATATGCCTGCCAAATTTTATGATTCAAGCTGTCCCATAAGTGTGTCAGAAAATTTAAAAAATGTGTGGAAATGTGCAAAATTTACCTAAAATCAAAAAATATAGCTCTATATCGC
The DNA here is from genome assembly GCA_902151455.1 of Timema bartmani. Lineage (NCBI taxonomy): Eukaryota > Metazoa > Arthropoda > Insecta > Phasmatodea > Timematidae > Timema > Timema bartmani. The sequence continues at coordinate 35,558 of CABFWB010000509.1, forward strand.
CAAATCCGTAGCTGCTGGTGCAATCCGTTTTTTGATAGGTCTTACCGTTTAGCCACAAGAGACCTCCAAAGAAAGTTCCGCACCGACTTTAAAGTTGCTCCGCCATTTTGAATTTTTTTCTGGGGCTAAAAACTAAAATCTTTAACTTTTTGGAATTTTACCGTCGGTTACAGGCTAGAAGATACAAGTTTGACAAATTTCAAGTTTTTATCTCATCTGGAAGTGGGTAAATATTAACGTCAGTGAGTGAGTCGGCCATGTGGCTTTATAATAGTATAATTTTACAGAGTAATGCATATTAGTGGAAATTAACATATTATGGTCGGTTGCATAAATATCATGTTGATTCTTTATTCACCGATTTTCCAATCAGCTTGCTTATAGATGGAGAAAAGTTTGGGGTGCAGCAAAGTTAATTAGGGATAAAATCCTCCGATCACCTGACCATGGATTTAATCAAGTAAACAAATACACTGTATTTGGAAAATCGTATTGTAAAATGACCTATATTTAGATATAAGGTTGATTATGAGTTACAATTTTTGTCTCAGGTAGCCTAGGCTGCCTTAGTTTATATATTCATTTTAATAAATTATGTGCACGTTCTTTCAGGAAAAAGTTTTAAACAATTTGGTAGTGATATTAATAATAAAACTAAATTAAATTCAATCAGTCCAAGCCTCATCTCAAATTTTATTTTGCTATGATTATAGAAGAGCTTATTTCTTTCCTGCAGTTGATAGTTGATTTGGATCTCAACAATTCTCTGTAACCTGATAGTATGGTTGAAAAACTTTATGTGAAGACGCCGTAATCAGCAGTAATACCTTTAAAAATAATTTGCACCCAAATTAGATATTTAAAGCGAACACTTTTCTCTTATTAATCACTTAAATAAGAATGGAAAAACTAATTCAGTTATTAAAACTTATAGTCTGGCTCTCATCTACGAGATGATCGGAGAATCAAACAGTTGATGCGAGAAAATTGGCGTGTTAGTTTGACCAGAGATTTATTTGATAGACATTAAGAAAAACATTACATCACAGGCTTCCACCTTATATAAGTAGGTGAATTCTCAAACCGGGAAACCGCACTGCCAATGTCTGGGGAACAGGTCTCAGGCTTCTCTGGCCCATCATGGCTGTGTTCTCCGAGCGTAGCCACGCACGTAAACGTGCGCAGCTGGAAATTTAGGAACCGATGCCTGCCATCGATACCTGTTGTCATCGGAAAGCTGGAAAAATCCAGCTTCCAGAGGCGGGAGGAGCTAGCTCCTCCTTCCTTGAGTGCTGGACTCACACGTCAGGGAGTTAGACACAACCTAAAAATAACTCTTACTCAAAGAGGGATTTCACTTAAGTTGCATAGGTATAAGTATAAATTCAATATTTTTTTAACAGCTTTACTTATTTTTCCACATAATAATTGAGCTTAAAACGTATAATTACTTTTGATTACAAATTAGTAAGAAAATACACCAAATTAAGACATATTCAATTACGTAATCAATTTAAATGAAATATAAACACAATTTGTGTACTTACAGACCCTTATAGTAAGAACTATATCACATACAAATAACGCGTTTATATTTAAAGTTGTTTGTACAATGTAATATTTTTTAAATGCAAGTATCTACATAAAGAATACAAGAACTATGATGGCTCTACCCGATCGGACACTAGATCATTGCCATTCTTAAAAATTATTGTTAGTTACTTTTAGTTTTGACAATGAAGACATTATTTTGTGTAGTTGGCGTGATTAAATTAGTTTAAATTTATTATAGTTTAAAAAAAAAGTAACAAGAAGAATGGATATATTACATGTTGACAGCGCCATCATAAACTTTGTTGTGTCATGTCGTCACAGAAATCTGTGATTAATTATATATTTGTTTAACCGTCAACTTGAGCTAAGCATATATCCGTCATGACAGCTAATTATTGACTGGCTGTTAGGAGACATAGCTTTAAGTAAGGGTGGCTCGGCTCGCTTCCTGGGGAGGGGAGTGATAATGAATTACTCAGGCACTACATGTATAGTCTTCTTCATATAGCTAACCTCCTTAAATCACCCTTTCTCTGTCCTTCTACACCCCTGTCTCCGTCGCTCAGTTATTGCCCCATATCTTACACTGCCAGTAACATTTCCAACCATAAAGTTGCGGAATATGGGTAATATGTACTTGGTGCGGCGCACAATGGCGGAATGTTGCGAATGATGTGTTATTTCTTCTCGCTAGATGGCTCTGCCCGTTAAGCGTCTATTGTTGTATGTCTGCCCTTCTCAACGAAGATTGATGGTTATAACGTTCACGACATTCTTATTTTACTGTTGCATAGCGTTTCACAATCTGGATTTATATTATATAGTTTGAGCTGTAGTCGTCCCCTGTGAGTGCGTGAAATTTTTACGATAAGTGACAATAATTGCGAAATGAATACTGATACCTTTTTTTAAAATATATTTTATTGAATATCTCATGAAAATTTACGAGCTAAAATAAGTTCTGCGCGGAGAAAAAAATAATTAGGATTGGGCCAGTACTCACCACTATGTTTTAGCTATAGCTATAGTCCAATTTTCATTTTTAATAAAATTTTACCAATTTATTTTAAATATATTGATACTATTATAAAAAATTAACAGCTGAAAATCACATGACTTGACATATGAATAAGTAAAAGTCAATCTATTGACTTTTATAGCCGTCATAAAATACCCTTCCTGTGAAAATTGGACTGTAGTAGAACCCTTAAATGTAGTAGTCACGTTCTTCGCACCTTTACAGTGCAATATTTTTTTACTTTACTTTTTTTAGTTAAGTTCATGGCAGATACATAATAAGTAGCGCGACTGTAAACAAGAAATAATTGAAATACACGTCATAGTGTTTTTTTTAGTGGTCCCCTCTTGAAACGTCCTCCAAAATATTCCAAAAATACCACTACAACTTGTTGCACATACGGAGAACACAGGAACTCCTCACATGTTCTGCTCTGAATTATCTCCGTCTCAAGAAAACATTTATTATTTCAGTATTTGTTGAAAGGTTTGAAAAGCAGGCACGACTAGATGGAATAAATTGTTGATACAGCGATTATTCTTGCTATATCTTTGTTCACAACATTACACATGTAACAATTATTTTGGTGATATTTATTTAAATATAATGTCTAATTACCAGTACTCCCCAGCATTTTAACTAGAGAAATGGCACAGAAAAAGAAATCAAGCCTATGTGAACGCGAATTGGATTTATAATGGTTATTTAAATGTGTTCAAGAACGTCATAGTAATTTCCAAAAATATTTTAGACCAAACATTACTGGATAAGTCAATATTCTGGAACAAAAGTAAAATATACACACAAATGTTAAAAATACTTCTAAAGTATACATAGAATGATAAAAGTTTTTTCACAGTTAAAAATTGATATAAAAAGTACCCAGCATTCTTTAGATTTATTATTTTTTCAAACTTTTATTAAATATCTACCCCTATTCCTTCTATTTCATAAACGCGAACCACGATACGACCTTGGAATTGCGTGTAAATATTCTAACTCTGTATCTAAATCTATAACTGTTAGCTATAGAAAGTTAAACTCTGATAGCCAATACGTTTATTAGTATATGCTACAAAACTAAAAAAAAAAATAACTGTGGAAAGTCTGAAGACATAGCCTTTGACATCTCATAACGTACTGAAAGCCTATTTTAATTACATTCTGCTTTCCTTAAGTATTCAATGTCCTAAAGGTAAAAAAAAAACCTTTTTTTTTTAAGAATCAATACCACTCAACGTGAGCAGAAAGAGAGATGTAAATTAATTAATATTTGTTTAGTGAGGATTTACGACCCTGGCTTAAACTTTAAATTTGACAGTTTTAACAACTTTTATAAAGTAAAAAAATACAACCAATTTGCGAAACAAAATTCCCACCTTAAAATAAGAGTTAAACCGCCATTACACGCCCATATAATTTTTTACAATATTATAAAATTCATTTTTAAACAATTTCAAGTAAAGAATTTCGTTAAGAAAAAAAATTATGGCGAGTACTATATAAGGTTGACTTTATTGAGACTCTTCGAAGTTCTTTGGTTTGTATACAGGTGAAATACATTATTTTTTCTCTTTTACCACAGTGTACCTTCTTTATCATGAAATTCTACATAGCTCGACGTTTGTTGATCAAAATCGTGTCTCCTTCTGCCCCTTATTTTTCCCTTTCCTTCCAAAAGTGATCCTTTGTGATGAAAAGTCTCCGCTGACAACAGGACACACAAGCGATAATATCACCTCTCTCTTTCCATCTCATATTCCTTCTACATTCTGTACTCCTTGAATGCGCCATTTATGTTTCCTTATTTACCACATTCGATTTTTTTTTATTCCTCACAATTTCTTGTTTTGGTTGACGTCATGGGTATTTTGCTGTCGTCAAAACTTGTTGCCAACATTAAATTTTCCCATAGTATTCTACCCTATCTGCATATTATATTTAAAATAAATGGTGCGGTTCACTGCACATACCTTATCTTTTTTAATATCTTAAGGTTTTTTTAATTTATCTTTATTAAGATTTGTGGAACGAAATAGAGTACATTGTTGCAGAAACATTCCACCAAAAAGCATAAATGAAATAATATACATTATTATAGAAATAATGAGAGAAGAGGAACATCTTTGTCCACCAAAGAGCATAATAATCAATTTCATTTTCAAAGACTTGAATACAAATATATATATATATATATATATATATATATATATATATATATAATGTGTGTGTGTGTGTTTATAGCTCAGAAACTGTTAGATTTATAAAAATGTTATTTCAAATAAGAGTTTAATATTAAGTTGTACTAAGCACCTTAAAAGTCATTTTCTTGTAAAAAAGTTGATGACATTTTGTATGTAATGTTAAAACGGTGTCTAGATACTAAATTTAATCAAAATTTTTATAAAGTATTTCGAGAAAATCGATTCTCTCTCTTTTTGCCCTTCAGTAAACTCTCCTTAATTTTAGGGTTTTATAACTAATTCCAAAAAATATTTGGGAGAACTTTAATACAACCCCAATTATAAAGTTTTAGCTCAATCAGTAAAATTGTTTTGGCTCTAGTCCGAAATATTTACAGACAGACGGAATCGCGTTGACCCCATTTTCGGTTTCAGGGGGTCATGGAAACGTTGACATCTATCAAAATCTCGAGTTCGATTTTTCTATAGTCAAAATACTTCTCTCTTTGAAAGGTCGAGATAAAGTAAAAATAATAATAATAAAATGTTTAATATAATGAGTAGTAAAGAGCGAACAGAGATTTATTTACACTCGCCTTTATGGATGCCACAATTAATTAATGTTTTGGCCTAACTAGGGGATTTAGAATAGACGTGGTTTGAGTCTCACCGCTCAAATCATACAATATTTTAATCTTCCTCCTTCCTTGTACTGGTATTCATCCGCTACCTTCACAAAATGACTTGGCGATGAGGAATTCACCCTTCTGGACTGTCTGGTTGTCCCGTCCTGATACTTCTCCTTCTCCAACTTCTGAGACCTGAGCGCTACACCCCCTACCTAGAATGACTAGGCAATTAGCTGTTTAATCTTGCTTGACTGCTAGTTGGCCACCTCCTGATACTTTACCTCCTGCAAATGCTAAAAACTCTGCCATCTCTCTCTAGACTATAATGACTTACATTTACACAGTCTTCATTTACCTACGCCTTGATATTTTCTCTTCCGCATCTTCATGTACACAACGTTTAATCTCTAGCCTCACTGTTTGTCAATACACAGCATTCATTAAAAGTATATAAAAAAGTATTCTTGATCTCCATCCTAGATATATTTATGTTTCCATAAACATGATTTACCTGGGTTGCGTCTAAAATAAATTTTCATGACTAGTCCAAATAATATGAACTGTGAAAATTGTCTCAAAAAATACCTAAAAGAAAATAACTTGGCTGCTTCGAACTAATATTGAGGGTTTTAACGCTACGATTAATTATATTCTCAGTTATTATTTTACTGTGATGGTTGGAAAACTCCCTGAGTACATGCAAAATAAGTTTACTTGGAAAACTAGCTTTCGTGTGACCGCTACTTAGGCCATCAACTATAAGCAGTCAGTCATTTATTAAAACTTAATACTTTATTTGTTGTGAGCTCCGAAACATGCGTGCCTCATTTACTTTAGCACTACATAAAGACCTCACGTAAACACCAAACAACGTCTAATAAATATGTTTGGTCAGGGTATTAAACCTAATGCCTCTATGCTCTCGACCACGTCCAGGACCTGCATATTTTTCCACCTTGTATAGTTTTATAGCAGGAGTAGCTTCGTTTAAAACTAATAACTTAAAAAATTTCTAGCCATGTAAATTTATTTGCAACTCTTAATTTATTCCACTTCATAATTCCTGTCACCAGTCATATTATTCACTGTTCCCTCTTATAAATTATTGAATACCTTAGCTAACTATATCAAATAACAAACAATTATTTATTTCAAAATAAAACTGTCTACATCTGGATGCTAAATAGTAAACTCGAGCAATGTCTGAAATGTGGAACGCAATTTCTGGTGTTTTTAATGTGTGTTAACTCCGCTTGCAGCCTAGCTAAAAAAACAACTGTCATAAGGTTATCTTTAAAATGTGCAATTCCTGCAGCTTTGTTGAATCATTTTATTTATTTATATTTCTAGCTGCATATCAATCTTACGTATCAAGTACTATCTTAATGTATATTTAGTTATTATTGTTCGTTAGCTGTAAGGAAAATTGCAGATAATTATAAACTTAAATAAGAAAACTTTAGAATATCTTTATTTATTGTATTTAACGTGCACTTTCTGAACGTACTGATTATATTAGCACACTAGAATTTTTATGATCGAAAGCTAAAAGGGCCTACACATTTTGCCGGGAAAGGTATTTTCACGTAGCCTCCAGGGTTATTTCACATGCCATAATATATATGGAACCGACGCGACGCCTTTACTTCCCCTCAGAAAGAAATTGTTCTACGGATTTTTATCTCTAAGAGATGAATCCACCGACCCCGGTTGGGTTTGAACCCCACAACATCCGAGTCCCGAATCAAGTACTTTACCCCAAGACCACCAGTGTCGACAACTTGAAATTTAATAGATTTGTTTCCTTCTTTAATCAACATTAATTTAATTGAATAAACCCATTTTATTGCTTGGGATAGTTGTTTATAGGCCTAAATGTTTTGAACTTTTAAATTAAACTTTTACTTTAATTAATGCTATAGATTCGTATTATTAGATTTTTTAAATCAAATAAAAACTAAGAAATTGAACCACTTACTATAAATTAAACGCAGACTGAATGTCGACATGACACACGTGATAAATGTTCAATCTCCTGTCACGTCCATGAAATGGAATGGAACCATCGTTGAAGCTACTGTATCGGCATAGAGAAATAAATGGTACGGCGCACCGCACAGACTTTCTCTCTCTTTCTATAAACTCGTAAGATTTCTGAACGGAATAATGTACATTGTATCATCACCACTCCACATAAGAACACGCATAAAATAATATACAATGATATAGAATCAATGAGAAAAGAGGCGCATCTTTGTCCACCTAAGAGCATTTCAAACAGTTTAATGTCTTCCACAAGGGTCAACACTTCGTATTAAAATTTCGATTTCTGGTTAAAATTTTAACATTTTATAAGGTGTTGCAGATCTTCAAGTCATCGCATTGATATTTAATTATTCATTTATACATTTTGACCAATAAAAAATGTAAATATTGACTATTGAGTCTAAAATGGAGATAGATCATTGCTATGCAAACATTTCTCCTAAGAGCTTTAAGGAAAAATAACATACTTTTTTAGATACTTATATTTAATTACTCTATGGCATTGGAGAATTATTGCGTTAAGACTTAAGTAGTATATGTTTACAACTAAAGCTCACAAAATTGTATTAATATATTTGCAAATATCTCAGAAACTGTTGCTTTTATAAAAATATATGTCAAATAAAAGTTTTTTATTTCTAATAGTCCTACAATTTTGCAATGATAAGTTGTTTAGTTTCTCAAATAGTTGTGGAGATACGGAAATTAACGCTTCTGTAAAGTACCCTAAAAATCATTTTCATAGGAAAATGAAAATAGCCAGTTTATTTATAATCTTAATCAACGCCTAGATACGAATTTTAATCAAAATCGTTTGAGCAGATTTTGAGAAAACCAAATTTTTCTCTTTTCGCCCTTCAGTAAACTACCCTTAATTTTAAGTTTTTATAGACACACAGACAGACGGCATTGCAAAGACTATTTTTTAGGGTTCGGGGGGTCATGAGACGTCGACATCCATCAACATTTCAGGTTAGTTTTTTTTTACGGTCGCAATACTTAAACTTTAATGTCCAAAAAGTTAAAAAAATTCATATAATTGCGTATAGATTGAAAGTTATTGATTTTATAAAAATATGTTTCGGATAAAATATCTGTATTATAAATATATATACATATTTGTAATGCTAAGTAATTTCATATCTCAAATAGTTTCGGAGCTATTATAAAAAATGTTAATTGACGCATCAGACCGGAGCCCTTAAAGCCATTTTGCCGAAATATTGAGGGTAGCCATTTTGTTTGGAATATTTATTAATGTTTATAAATGAAATTTAATCAAAATCGTTAGAGCCGATTTTGAGAAAATCGACTTTTTCTCTTTTTGCCCTTCAGTAAACTACCCTTAATTTTAAGTTTTAATAGACACACAGACAGACGGCATTGCAAAGACTATTTTTTAGGGTTCGGGGGGTCATGAGACGTCGACATCCATCAACATTTCAGGTTAGTTTTTTTTACGATCGCAATACTTAAGCTTTAATGTCCAAAAAGTTAAAAATATATATATAATTGCGTATAGATTGAAAATTATTGATTTTATAAAAATATGTTTCGAATAAAATATTTGTATTATAAATATATATACATATTTGTAATGCTAAGTAATTTCATATCTCAAATAGTTTCGGAGCTATTATAAAAAATGTTAATTTACGCATCAGACCGGAGCCCTTAAAGCCATTTTGCCGAAATATTGAGAGTAGCCATTTTGTTTGGAATATTTATTAATGTTCATAAATGAAATTTAATCAAAATCGTTAGAGCCGATTTTGAGAAAATCGACTTTTTCTCTTTTTGCCCTTCAGTAAACTACCCTTAATTTTAAGTTTTAATAGACACACAGACAGACGGCATTGCAAAGACTATTTTTTAGGGTTCGGGGGGTCATGAGACGTCGAAATCCATCAACATTTCAGGTTAGTTTTTTTTACGATCGCAATACTTAAGCTTTAATGTCCAAAAAGCTAAAAATATATATATAATTGCGTATAGATTGAAAATTATTGATTTTATAAAAATATGTTTCGAATAAAATATTTGTATTATAAATATATATACATATTTGTAATGCTAAGTAATTTCATATCTCAAATAGTTTCGGAGCTATTATAAAAAATGTTAATTTACGCATCAGACCGGAGCCCTTAAAGCCATTTTGCCGAAATATTGAGAGTAGCCATTTTGTTTGGAATATTTATTAATGTTCATAAATGAAATTTAATCAAAATCGTTAGAGCCGATTTTGAGAAAATCGACTTTTTCTCTTTTTTCCCTTCAGTAAACTACCCTTAATTTTAGGGGTAGATATCCAATTCCAAAAACCCCTCGGGGCAACCCTATGAAAACCCTAGATATCAAGTTTCAGCTCAATCGGTAAAATAGTTTAGGCTCTAGTTGGAGGTACAGACAGACAGACAGACAGACAGACAGACAGAAAGACGGAAATTCAAAAACCACTTTTTCGGATTCAGGAAGTCATGAAACGTCAAAATTCATCAAAATCTCGAGTTCGATTTTTTTGACGATCACCATACTTTCTCTACCTGTAAGATAGAGAGAAAGTAAAAAAACTGCATATTTGCTTAGCATTAAATTTACTGTAATAATTTGTAACACAATTCTGTACAAATAATATGTAATGCACTAAAACTCTCTTTAAAAAGATTATGTTTTCAAAATATTCATTTGAAAAAATAGAATCATCAAGTAGGTATAAATGCAGTCCCAATTTAGTCTTTAGACTAGAGAGTATTTAAAGACAAATATATGGAATCTAAAGAACATGTGTATATATTTATTTACATAAATATACCTAAACATTTGGACTATACTCTATTTTATTTCATCAATTTGCCACCCCCTTACTAAGTTTGTATCCAAGTTTACCAAATTTGAGGTTTATTTACATCATTTTGATTGTTAACAGGTGATAACTTTATGATATTCATAAATCTACGAAATTGTTTATGGTCTAGTTTTGATTCCTTCAATAAAAATTCTGCGGGTATTTGGATAGCAAAACTGTTTGCTCATTGGCTTTTTTTCATGATCATGATTGCATACGTGAATGAAATTATATTTGTGTATTTTATTACTAATCTAAGTGGTACTAAAATAAGTAAAATGATTTAATTATCAAGGTCCACTGAAACCCGTGTCATTGTGTTTGTTGAAAAAGGTGTGAGTTTCGGCTAATCTGGTTCACCAGTAGCTAGAAGTCTTGGTTCGAATCCTGGTTGGGTGTACATATGCGAGTTTTTCTAAAGAGTTCACCACTATACCATTAATATGCAGATAACTCGAATGTTTAGTAATATACTGAGTACCCTAATCTATATATGTATACATAAATAAAATCCTACATATATAAATATAAAATACATACACAGCTAAAGATTACCCACTTCGGTGGCAGAGTGGTCTAACGCACTACTCTCACCATAGACTAGACTGCCGAAGACGGGGATATCGGGTTTTGATCCCGACCGGGTGAACTGAGGGTGATTTTCCCTAAACGTTTTCCCACTCTTCTTACACGTAAATGTGGGTGCACTTCCTCTCAATTGATCCTTCCTAATCCCTAAACCATTAGTGTATTAGTACATAGGCGTTTAACCCGAAAGGGTAGTAAGACGCGGTGCTAAAAAAAAGATTAAAACTGCTTGAAACAATATAGAGAACTGTTTATAAAAAATACCCAAATTAGTCATTAGTACAAGTGGTTTTCCATCAAAACAATGAATGCTTCTGGAGTAAGTGTATCTTAGGGAAATTACTGTGGATATCTTATTAGCTTCACTTCTTGAGCATTGCATTTTCTTAAAGGTAATTGAAGACTTCCTTTGATCCACCAATCTCAATTTAATCAGTTCGTTTGGTCTAATTCAAGGTAAAGTATAGATACAAAAATTTTAACATGGTAGTTTTATTCCCTCAGTAATTGTTTCACATTTATCAAGAGGCCAATCACTTATTTCAAATTATTTTTTCTTATTTTAGAAAATAAATTGCAAATTATACTAAAAGAACAGAAATATCTTGTTCAAAACTTGTTTTTATTTCTAAATGATATGTTTATTTGTAAATGGAAGATTAGGGATATTTTTTTGATGGGATATCTGTGAGGCTTCTCACTTGCACTTTAAATTGTCTTAGCTATTCACTGATTACTAATCCATGGCACACTAAACCAATAGATTAGAGTGGTCAACCACATATCTAAGGGACTTTCGTTCTATTCCAGTTGTTGGTGACTGATATAGCTACCATATGTATACGGGCTCGTCTTGCTTTCAAAGTGAATATCTTGGTGCTTAACTCGCTGTTAAATATTATACGTTAGGTTAAGTTGGTTAGGTTAGGTTAGGTTAGGTTGGTTTGTTTAGTAGTATGCAGGCATATTATACTTACGAATAGTTTTGTTTATATGAAGCTTGTATTTAATATCCATCTGGTGGTAATTAAAATACTTATTTCACTGACTTAGTAAGACGTGGTAGAAAAATAAAGATTGTTTGTGTAAGATTTTTCAGTGATGTCTCAAGTTAGAACGCATGCTCACAAAGGATATAAGCAAGTGACACATTTGAAAAATAAAAATAAAAAAATAATATTGGTTTTGAGAGAGAATGTTTAAGTGAATTTAATTTCAAGTTTAAGTCTTTACAAGCTGCTTGTAGACTTCTAACTTCTAATGCGGGTAGCAGTTTAAATACATCTTAAAGTTTTAAAATGGCAGTAGTCAATACTCAAATACATCTTGGTAAGATAATCCTCCCAACATATTTATATTATTGACTAAGTGAAACGAGGTCCGGTTTTAACTCGACCGTTTGGCATTTCGTCCGTCTGTCCATTGGTCCCGCGATTACTGCCCAATTCGTGGACCAATTTTAACGAAATCTGGGTTATTCCACCGGGTTTATTTATTTAATTCCTTCCCATCTCTCTCCTACACACTCGCCACGCACACCCTTTTCCGTCCTCGTATCCTTCTAAACATCCCACACAATTAGGGTCGTCTTTTGAAGGCAAGCTTGTTGCCCCCACCTGCTCCAATGACATAGGCATCCCCCTACTTCCACCGCGGAGGATTCACCTCAATCGTAATACAAAGCTAATGAGGTGCTTTACTAACCAAGCGTGGGCGCAACACCTCTAAATAATGTAGCTTAGGGTGGGATGAAAGATAGGGTGAATAAAGGTCAGTGTTGTGGGTTTTTGTTGTTTTGTTTTTTTTCAATTTTAGTAGCAAAACATTATTTTAGGAGAAACTAGATAAAATATTGCCCCATTAGAAACATAGTTTAATTTTCTTCGCATGTTGTTATCACGAGTTGATGACTATCTGTCATGAGTATAGAGTCATTAGATAATAAACTTTTTAAATGAAGAGAAACCGTTCTCGTTAGATACCAGAACACTTGATATATATTCAACAACTGTTGATATCACCGTATAAAAAAAACTAGACTCTTATGTTTCTACTCGAGCAATATTTGATTTATTTTGACCGAAAAAAAAAGGTTTGCTCTAAAAACTGACAAAGCACTGTCCTTTACTCGCGTTCACTACACTCCCACCTTAATGAAGTGGCAGTTATTTATGGATGTAGCAAATTCTTTTTATTTTCAAGCAAGTCGTTTTTCTTGATTATAAATATATTAAGTGTGTATATAAGTGTATTAGGTAGGCACTTAAGGCCTAATGTGCTAAATCGGATGTTACTCAACGAACAGAACGATCACCTGCACCCACCACGACACTAGCGGTCCTAGCGGTAATTTGGTGCCGTTAAGTTATTAATGGGGACCCCACGGCTCTGTGTTGGTCTGCCCAAGTAGCGCTGTAAAGGGTGAAACAAGGCGATGATGGGGGAAATTAACGAATATAGAATGCATTGGACCACCTGCCCTATCCAACTGTATGTTCCAGTGTCCTCCTTTGCTATCATTCTGTTCTCACGGGTCGATACAAGTAAGAGGAAATTTATATGCCCGAAAGTATCATTTAAGGCGATTGGCCCCTTTCATTTGGCGTGGAGATACAGAGCTATAGGAACAAATTGTTATCTTTAAGGATTGTTTTTATTGTTTTGCAATTTTCTTTACGAAAACGGTTTGTTCAAGAATAGAAGCTTGACATTTTTCAATAGAAAACTGCCGGCTTCATGACAAAAAATCTGAAAATGTTACAATTAATGAACATGGATACATTATCTTAGAAGGGGTGTTGAAAATATTAACATATCAGTTTTCTTGAGAACGAGTGACAGTTTTACTGCCAAACGTATTATTTTTCCACAAGACCTGTCTAGTATTTAGCGCCATCTTCGGTTTCCGTGATCCATCTGTTCTTGTTGGCGCGGAAGGATACTTTGGTCGGTTGTGAAGCCACGCCACGCCTTTCACCCTCCCACCCACCATCCCAAAAAATAGGTTTTAGACTTGCACTCGACAGGGCCAAGGGCCTTAAACTTATTTCCATCTACATCCATTTCTTTATTTATTTGTCATTAATTTTAAAATATTTATAAAGACTTAATCTAACCAAGCTTTTATAAATTAAAATGTTTAATAAGCTGGTTATTATGGCTTAGTAAATTTATTTGTAACCTATTCTTACTTGTTTTCGGGGGTCCAGTATATTTAAAGTCCATTTAGTATGAGTAGGACTTTATCTGTGATCTATAAAAGTTACGGGTACTTATACTTCAACTTATGTGACACTTAAGTCAATTTTGATAGCTACTATCAATACCTTTACACAAAAATAATAATATATTTAAATACAATCATTAATGACCATGATGTTTTTATTTTATTAAAAGTCTTTCCTACCAAAATCTTACTATACATGAATGGAATAGGCAGATCAGCTAGCTGACTAGCTTACTGTAACTTCACTCCTCTTAGACAACAGAAGTTGATACTCTAGTTAATAATGTATCCGATGCTTGAATCCAACCTGGTTTTAAAATGCCAATGTTAGCTTCTATCTAACGTCGTTCACCGCTAATCTAAAGTGGCATACACACACACACACACACAAGTGATGTATTAATCTCCGAGTGGAACTCCGTCAGTTGAGGCGTATTCATTTCCAACCCTCAGATGTATCAAAGTTTAGCAGATGATGTTATATTAATTTGGGCACTAGGGTAGAAGGTTAGTATGAAGAGAGAGGGTTGTGAGGATGCTACTAACTTGCAAAGGGGAGGAAGGAATGTGTGGTGCTGTGTTCCTCCGCCCCCCCGTGATAACTTTAACTTAGTGTAAGTGTCTGTATATAGTGAACAGGAAGAAAGATGAGATACAGTCGCAGACGGTAGGAAAGAGAGATGTTTAAAAAACACGTAACGAGTAGATATAAATTAGAATCTGAAGACAAAAGCAGTTAGCTAAACAAACCGAATACAATCAAATAGAGAAAAATATAGTAATACATGCATGATAAGAACGTCTAGGAATATATATATAAATAAATATTGAATAGCCAACATTGAAAAATATTGAGCTATATTTATCTTCTATCTGACAAAAATTGAAGTTATTCGTCGAAGGTTATATCTGCGCTACACATGGTTTGTAGGAATTAATATATTAATATACGTTTACCTAATTAATGAACATTCTGATCTTAATACACAGATAATAGAAAACCTTTAATATAATATGAGATATTAAAATATAGATATGAACAGGAAAAACCAATAATGGTTGTAGTAAACAGTTGTGAGGATAAAATTAGAACTGAGCTGAAAGAGATAGAGGGCAAGTTTCATAGTCAGATTTAGTACGCCTCAAGTGCGAGTCGATACTAAATACAGGACGACACCTACCTAGACCAAAATGGAATGGGCCAGTTTCGCATATGAAACTGGCCCATTCCATTCAATTTCAGGTAGGTGACGTCTTGTATTTAGTATCGACTCACACTTGAGGCGTACTAAATCTGACTATGAAACTGGCCCAGAGTGAAATGAAGGGAACTGGATAGAACTAGTTCAAGATAGGGATAGGTTGTAATGAGGTGGGCTGGATAGAACTAGTTCAAGATAGGGATAGGTTGTAATGAGGTGGGCTGGATAGAACTGGCTCGAGATAGGGATAGGGTGTAATGAGGTGGACTGGATAAAATTAGCTCAAGATAAGGATAGGGTGTAATGAGGTGGGCTGGATATAACCGGCTTAAGATAGGGACAGGGTGCAATGAGGTGGACTGGATGTAACCGGCTTAAGATAGGGATAGGTAGCGTACGTTTGTAAGTGCGGCAAAGAACTTTGGCGGTTCAAATACCACGGAGTAATTAAGTAAGAAACTGATAAATACATCATATTGTGTAGTTAATGAAACAAATACTAATATTTAAGTTACACCTTACAAAATATATAAAACCACATTAAAGCAAGAAAAATTTAAAGGGAAACCTGACAATAGAATAAGAGAAATGCATAAAAAGATTGCAAATAAAAATAACTCGGGACACTAGAAAGCTAAATACATAGATAATGAAAAGGAAAGTAAAACAATGACGTCCAATACATAATATTAAATAAAAATGTAAAGGAATATAAATAAAATTAGGTACATACAAATTCTCAATATCAATAACTGGTATTGGTACTAGAATTATTCTAATATATTTAAAAGGAAATTTATAATCACATGTTTCATTAACCATCCTAACTTAAAAAAGTGCATATAATTAGATTCACGACCAAGACTAGTAGCAAGAATGTTACGATCAACTTATGCGGATGAGTATACCTCAGTTTTAGCTTATGTGGTGCTGACTGACAGTTCACAGCTGACTTCTGACAGTCAACTTTAGGTATATACCTAAATTTTGTCTGTCAGAAGTGACAACTGCTAAAGACATGTTTTTTGCAGATCATATGGTTCGGCGTAGGGATACATAATTTGGTCTGGTAGCTTTTCAAAGCCGTCAGAAGTCAGCTGTGAGCTGTCAGTCAGCACCACATAAGCTAAAACTGAGGTATACATCTACAGAGACACGATGAACGTAATATTTGATAATCTCACACATATTTATTTAACCTTTATAGTGCCAAGAACCGATCTAATCGACATTACGGTTTTGCTATAGTTCTGGCGCTATCCGATAGATAGGGTAAGAGGTGTTTATTAAACTAGAACAAGATTTTTTCCCTCTATTATAGAACACTATGCGCAGTTAAAGATTATTAAAAAATTGATTCATAAATAACGGTTTGGCAGTTTTTTTTGTACAAGCTTACAAAAATGATAACATAGCCATGGCGCTCTTGCCACACGAATCCATAATAGGCGTGATATTAAAAGGGTTAAATATTGTCTGGAATAACGCCATGCCCAGGTGTAGCTTACAAAAATATTATTTATATACATATTAAATAAATGGTTCATACTTCTTTTACTCCAACAAGTATTGAACCAAGGATCTCACAATCCCGTGGTAGAAATTTATAACCACAATGCCAACGTGTATATAAACTATAAATTTGATATTTATTATTATTATTATTATTATTATTATTATTATTTCACTAAAAGAGTTATTAAACATGTACCCACTTCGATGGTCAGCTATTCCAAGTCGTCACTCTCAATAGATTGGACTTTCGAGAGTGGTGAGATTGGGGTTTGAATCCAGGTCAGATTTACTAAGGTTGTTTTTTCCTAAATGGTTGTCCACTCTCCACGAAAATGCCGGCATATTTCCTATGAATCAAACCTTTGTTGTCCTTAACATATTAGCGTAGTTAGTAGACCTAGATATACGTGTATATATACATATGGGATAGAAATAAGTGGAAAAATGCCATTCAAAAAGTGAATTGAGTCTCCTCATATTATGTTCTAATAATCCTCTTTATATAATGTTATATGTTGTCATTCTATAAACGTATAATGTATATTTTTTATTGATGTTATTAATCAGTTAATTATATGTACGAGTATTAAACGTGGATAATATGAACCAACTCTTTGTCATTTTAGAACACAATTTAAAAACTAAATTATCTTTAGAAAAGACACAGCAGCAGCCAGTCCCCGGGCAATTAGCTAATCACTAAAAAATAAATTGAAGGAACCTTATTTCACCAGCATTATGTATTTATTCATTTAAGCCAGGACTCCTAGTTCAATAGAAATACGCGCTACCATCCGAGCTAAGGTATCAGTCAATTCAATGTCTAAATAATATATAAGATTTAATAGAAACAGAAATAGGCACCTATATACTAGATGTGCTATTTTAAAAGGAGGAATAGGCACCTATAGACTAGATGTTCTATTTTAAAAGGAGGAATAGGCACCTATAGACTAGATGTGCTATTTTAAAAGGAGGAATAGGCACCTGGAGATCAGATGTGTTATTTTAAAAGGAGGAATAGGCACCTATAGATGTGCTAATTTAAAAGGAGGAATATGCACCTATAGACTAGATGTGTTATCTTAAAACGAGGATTAGGTACCTATATACTAGATGTGTTATTTTAAAAGGAGGAATAGGCACCTGGAGATCAGATGTGTTATTTTAAAAGGAGGAATAGGCACCTATAGACTAGATGTATTATTTTAAAAGGAGGAATAGGCACCTATAGACTAGGTGTGCTATTTTAAAAGGAGGAATAGGCACCTACAGACTAGATGTGTTATCTTAAAACGAGGATTAGGCCCCTATATACTAGATGTATTATTTTAAAAGGAAGAATAGGCACTTTTATACTAGATGTATTATTTTAAAAGGAGGAATAGGCACCTGGAGATCAGATGTGTAATTTTAAAAGGAGGAATATGCACCTATAGATGTGCTATTTTAAAAGGAGGAATAGGCACCTATAAACTAGATGTGTTATTTTAAAAGGAGGAATAGGCACCTATAGATGTGCTATTTTAAAAGGAGGAATAGGCACCTATAAACTAGATGTGTTATTTTAAAAGGAGGAATAGGCACCTATAGACTAGATGTGCTATTTTAAAAGGAGGAATAGGCACCTATAGACTATATGTGCTATTTTAAAAGGAGGAATAGGCACCTATAGACTAGATGTGCTATTTTAAAAGGAGGAATAGGAACCTATAGACTAGATGTGCTATTTTAAATGAAGTAATAGGTATCTAGAGACCAGATGTGTTATTTTAAAAGGAGTAATAGATATCTAGAGACTAGATGTGTTATTTTAAATGGAGAAAGATAGAGAAAGAGAAAGAAAGTAGGGGGGGCGAAGCCAGTAAAAGAGGGGAAGAGAGGATGGAAGGATCGATAGCGCACCGTAGTTGCGTCCCACCTGGTTCACCTACCTGGCTACAGCCAGCCAGCGCTCTAGCCGGGGCGAAGCGATGGGTGCGGTCACGGCGCTTTCAATTCCGCGTGGGATTCCCCAGTTGTTTGTGTTAGAAGGTTCCAAAACCCGACCCCCTCCCCGCACACTGCCCCCCCCTTCTCCATTGCAGAGGGTGGTTTTAACCTGAAGCTGCCTATCAGTCATCACTATCGGTAAGTAACCAGGTGATGAGTGATAAGATAATGGCGTCGCATTATCTCTTAATGGTCGACTCTGTTAACACTGTGATCAGTCAACGAATGTTCGCGTGGTTATCTTTTCGTAATTATCACTCTTAGGTCGATGGTCATTAAGAGCTGGTCTCACCAACACCTAACTTAGGTAGATAATACAGTTCGTACCAGGCGTCATATCATTGTGCAATTGTGTGTATTCAACTTTCATAAAAAAATATATATATATATATATATATATATATGAAAAAATTAAGTTTTTCAAAAATATACTTTATGCCAATAAAATTGAAGGTGTGGCGTTTACTCCTGCAACATAAAATGAAGCACCTTATTGGCCCTTCCCGAGGATCCCTTCAGGCTCATATAGGTCATGCTCGTGTGCTTTCTATAGGTTGCAGGAGTATCGTTAAAAGGTAGATCTTTTTTTAAAAAAAACTTTTTTTTAATATATTTTTATTTTTCTGTTATGTAAACTTAAATAGGATATGTTTGAACGGATAGGCTAAGTTATAAAATCTGGGTCCGGTATGGATCCAGGATAGCTAATAGCTTTATAATTTATGACCTGCAGTGGCAACATGATGCACCGCTTTATAGATTTAGGTAAAATTTTAACAGAATGGATTTTCAGGTAAATTAGGAAAACGTACTAAGGGCCAGTTTCATAGTCAGATTTAGTACGCCTAAAGTGCGAGTCGATACTAAATACAGGACGACACCTACCTAGACCAAAATGGAATGGGCCAGTTTCGCATATGAAACTGGCCCATTCCATTCAATTTCAGGTAGGTGACGTCTTGTATTTAGTATAGCACCGCACTTGAGGCGTACTAAATCTGACTATGAAACTGGCCCTTTAAGTGTCAGCCTTCTCTCTCAATTAGAAGTCACTGAAAAAGTGGTCGGCACATCAAGATATAAGGTATATAAAAACAGCGGCATTGAGACAAATGAAACAAATCCACCACATTAAAAAATACTACAAAATAAAAAATAACTATATTAAATAAGAAAGTTATTAAACTGTTCCCAATTTCGGTGTTGTCAATTGAAGAATGTAGAATAGCGCAATTTGATAAGTTTTATGGTTTAATATTAATGTTTTTATCTATTTTACCGATATTTGGTCGTTAGATGGGCTCTTAACAGCTTAGTCTAAAGGGACAGTGTTTAAAATGGTGGTTTTATAGGAAGTGGACCTGTATTAGCGTGTGGGTGGTATGGCTTTACTAGGTTTACCACTTTAATTACACTAAACTGAGGTTAAAACCTTGACCTACCCATCACTGGCAATCTGGTTTGTGGTGAGCCAAATGCCTTAGACCATGAGTCCTCCAGTGGATGTTTTCACACAATAAAAGAAAGTGTTAAATCCTTCCATATCTTAATTTACAGTTAAGTTTAGCTATGTATAACACAGGTGTATATACGTGATGTGTGCTTAGTATAATAATGATGTAAGCTTATTTATACTATACTTAAATATGATGTGGGCTAATATATAACATGTACGTATGTATTCATATATGTTATATAAAAAATTGTCAAAAATGAAACTTGCTGATCACACATCTAAATGTATTTATGTAGTAGTTTTTATTCTATGATGCTGGCTACTAAACGTGTGATTAAGTATATTAAAGTCTTCTTAAGAATTAATAAATGATATAAAAGCATAATTTCAGAAATAACAAAACTCAATATATTATGAGTTGACTACTAAAAATAAATGGTACGGCAAACCGCACAGACTTTCTCTCTCTTTCTATAAACTCGTAAGATTTGTGAACGGAATAATGTACATTGTATCATCACACCTCCACATAAGAACACGCATAAAATAATATACAATGATATATAATCAATGAGAAAAGAGGCGCATCTTTGTCCACCTAAGAGCATTTCAAACAGTTTAAAGTCTTCCACAAGGATCAACACTTCGTATTAAAATTTCGATTTCTGGTTAAAATTTTAACATTTTAAAAGGTGTTGCACATCTTAGAGTCATCGCATTGATATTTAATTATTCATTTATACATTTTGACCAATAAAAAATGTAAATATTGACTATTGAGTCTAAAATGGAGATAGAT
>CABFWB010000509.1:57478-68883 GCA_902151455.1 Timema bartmani
CCCTTCAGTAAACTACCCTTAATTTTAGGGGTAGATATCCAATTCCAAAAACCCCTCGGGGCAACCCTATGAAAACCCTAGATATCAAGTTTCAGCTCAATCGGTAAAATAGTTTAGGCTCTAGTTGGAGGTACAGACAGACAGACAGACAGACAGACGGAAATTCAAAAACCACTTTTTCGGATTCAGGGAGTCATGAAACGTCAAAATTCATCAAAATCTCGAGTTCGATTTTTTTGACGATCACCATACTTTCTCTACCTGTAAGATAGAGAGAAAGTAAAAGGGGGCGTTTGCTGAAAAATCTTTTTCTATAATTAGGTGGCTTTTCCTTTATGGTCTATCTGTTTTTTAACATATCAAGTAAGAACTGACTCACTCAGGTGGTGGCATGGTCTAAGGAATCATTCTCGCTATAGACTAAACTGCCGAGGATGGGGAGATCAGGATTTAGATCCCAGTTGGGTGTACTGAGAGGGGTTTTCCAAAATAGTTTTCCACTCTACCTCCACGCAAATACGGGAACACTTCCTTTAAATTCAACATTTATCTTCCCTAATACATTATCGTAATAATACTAATGCGTATAACGCAACAGATAGTGAGACGCAATCACTATAAGTAGGAACAACTTAACAAAAATGATTACATGAAAAACTAAGGTTTTTTAATAATATGTTATCATTTGAAGAGAAGAATGTAAAAAAAATTAATAAATTAAAAATTTGCATTATTAGGGAACTATACCACCATTGCTTTTACCAGCGATATAACATTAGTAAATAATTATAAAGAGCTTTTGAAAATGAGCTTATTTACATAAAAAATGGCACATACTAACAGCTTTCAAGTTCATAACTTTCCCAAAATTTTGTACAGTGAGCCCAATAATAACAATCATATTATAAATCTAACTACAAGTGCACACCTAAATAATCTCTTTGAATCAATACATTAACAATACCGTTCATTGTAATACGAGCTCAATTAAATACAATATTTAATGTTAAAAATATCATATTGTGGTTGGTCTACTAATGTGTACAAGTAACATGATAATTTAATCAACTATGGTTCGCTAGTCAACCTTCTACAAAAATAAACTAACAATTAAAATTGGTTGAGCTTATTGGTACTAATTTGACTTCACTATAAATATTATATGAATCACTGCCGTTATATCGATGTAACAAACGGGTCGTCTTTCATACCCTGTTTCCACCCCTCCATTCTTACTGAGTGCCATTAAACTGAAGTATTGAACAGTCAAAATACTATAAATTTTCTAGCCTACAAGACTAGACCTTGGAGTGTAATTTTCAAAGGAAATGCCTCTTGGAAAATATTAACACATTTTTTTGCGTTTGACAGTGATAAATATTATATTTTTCAATATTGGTAGTATGCTATTAAAAGCTATAGCTACAGATTAAATTAATTGACGTATGAATACATCTAAGTAGATATTGTTGATTTTATAGATGATAGATTAAGTTCTTCCTATGAAAATTGGACTTTACCTTTAAAACATTAGTAAAAGAAAATCGATGTTGGCCGCAAAATAATGTTTGTATTTTCTAAAAGGCCCTTTATATGAAAAATTATGCGTAACTTCTATTTCTTACTTGTTATAGTTTTTGAAAATGCGCAACTCTGCTCAATAGGAGGGTTATTTTGTACGAAAGGTTGGTACAATGTTAGTTCTCGTTGATGTACAATGTACTTTGACAATACGTCGTGTTACGCGAGCTACAACACACTCTCTATATGTACATCAGGACTTTAGTTAAACTCTATATATATATATATATTATATTAATTAATTAATGAGAGCAATATATATATATTATATTAATTAATTAATGAGAGCAAAAAATATATATATATATTATATTAATTAATTAATATATATATTATATTAATTAATTAATATATATATTATATTAATTAATTAATTAATATATATATATATTATATTAATTAATTAATTAATGAGAGCAAAATATAAATATATAAGAACACAGGTTCTGGGAAACTTCTGCTGGGTAGTATGTGGAGGGATGTTTGGCTACGCTATAATTAATATGTACTAACCAAATGAACAACCTCCCAAAATTGAACATAGCTTTAACTATTATAGAAAAAAATTACTAAGCCTACTTAGAGGGTACTAGTATTGTACAGGCACTTGCAAAAAAAAAACAAGAAACATGATGATGATTTGTAAATATGTAAATAAAGACAAAAAATTATATATTGTACTTGAAATAAAAAAAGGAAAATGATTTATTTACTGTGTTTACTTCTCCAATATTTAAAACAAAAAATAACTTAAAAAAACAAATTACAACATTATGTAAAATACTACTTTCCTTTAAAATACATTTTGCTAGAAATATGGTTATTGGATTAATAAAGTGATTAAAAAGGTATTACAAATAAAAATAATAATTTGATTCCCACGATGATGAGATGAGAGGTATCAGGTTCCGGTACTCTACGTATCCTAAAAGGGCCGAAAATAGTTTAGATAGTTTAGTTATTTATACGTGGGGTTCTTAAAATCACCCAATAAAAGAAAAATAAGTGAAAATTTGGAAACTCAGATGTAAGTAAGATAAAAATCTTGCGCGCTTTGTTCTCCCCAGAGTTGGAACAAGCTCACCATATGTATCGGCGTCCCACGTTACATAGAGATATAGCCACACAGGACTATGCTAGATAGAATTTTACCTTCGGCAAAACTGACGCACACTCATCCGTGTTAGTTTTATTTATTTAGGTAAATCCACTAGTACTATAAAATTCTTCTTTCCATAATCAAAAATTTCCGGAGCTCCGCTACGAAGCCTTTACTCACTTCCAACGCCTCAATCCACTACCGCTATTTTTTGCATGAATCCTCCCGCCTAGGCCACTTTGCCGCACATCTTACGAGAACCACCCCAAAGTTTCCTGAAATTGGCGGCAAGATTCCCTCAAAATATCTTACCTTCCAATATAGCCCTTTTATAAACTAATACAAAAGTGCGAACACTCTTAAAATTAACAACAAAATTCTGATCCCTGAAACAATTACAAAAAACATTTCTGGCCTTCCTCCTCGTCAAAACCTACACAATCAAAAAATATTAAACTTCTTTCTCACTCTACCATCGCGCGGCAGAAATGCTCTCCTAGCAACACGCTCGTGTGGCGGGTTCTATAACTACTTAACTAATCAAGATGGATCCCATCAAATAAATTTGTATTGAGCGAAAATAAGCCGAAAAAAAAATGAAACAACAATAGAAAATTAGTGAAAATAAGGTACGTAATAAAATAATGCAATGATTAATATAATTTTAGATTTCAGATATTTTTTGTTTTCCAAAGATATAAGCTACCTTAATTGGTTAATATCCCCGGGTAACAGCAACTAAAACGAACGTGCTGCCAAGGCGGCCATTACTAACACCCCACAAATATATATTAAAAAAAGAAAAATATCACAAAATCACAACTAATATAATTAAATTACGAGATGTTAAAAAAACCTAGGGGATTATTGAAAATCTTCACAATACAATACTAGATATCATCTCTGAGGGAACTGCATTGTCTTGTTTTGTCAATCTACCCCCAAATATAAGACAAGTTTCGCAACGATGGTTAGTTGACGTTGCCAGTAGCTCCTTTTGAGCCCCTAACACCACCTTCAGACATAACTGATTGCGAGGAGATGTGGAAACAGTTATGAGAGAGAGAGAGAGAGAGAGAGAGAAAGAGAGAGAGAGAGAGCGAAGATAAAGCTTTTTCTTCTTAAAGATTGATTTGACGCATTCGCCGAAAACAGAAACTGAATCTAAATGTATGGCGCAACAACTCACACGCTGTATGTTGGCCCATGATGCAATGCATTGCAAGGCCAACTTAAACAGCTGATTATCAACATATTATATTTTCTACTGGATACACATATATTTTAGATCATTCTCCCGATGGATGTTTTCAAATTATAACGCTGTGTCGAGGCACAATCCAATACATAGATACACATGCTTTACATTGACGGGTTATTTATTACAAATCTCCTCCCAACAGCCAACGAGGCTGTCTGCTTGTTTATGGCTGAACAGCACCTGCTTTGTCAAATCCACATGCGCACTGATTTGGAATGGTACGAGTTTGAGATTTGATTTGCCTCCCATGCCGAACATTTCGGGCAGAGCGGACGAAGTAGAGATGAGTTGAACTCTTAGCAGGACAGCTTGAGCCGATTATGCGGAAATCTTGTGATTGGCTTAAAGCCCGTCACGTGACCCCGTTTGTGTTCTGCGCTTGTTTTTCGGCGAACCTGTGAATCCACAGTAAGAACCGCAGTTCCCTCAGCAATGATATCATGTGTAAAGACTGGTCCAAGTATCGCAACAGTTCTAAACAACATCGATTGTCTTCTTATATGGGGGTATTTAACGGTAAGTTTCCAAACACGCATTATAACCACACGCTCTACAAATAAACCTATATCTCATCTACGGTGGTAGTGTATGTGACAGATATCAGAAGGTTATCTATCGAAAAGGTGACCTGGCGGTCTAGGGGCAAGGTATCGGACTTGTGTGCAGAGGGTCCGGGGTTCAATCCTCCGGTCCCGCCACAGATTTATCTGATTGCCCAAGCCCTTCCTTCACCTCTGACAAGACGTGTATTAATCACAACTTGTGAATGTGTGGAATACCAGGCCTCCACCGTGGTTCGGATCCCACGTTAAACTGTAGGTCCTCCATTTCATCTCACAATCACCCTACCATTACACAATAGCCTTAGTGCGTACAACCCGAAAGGGTAGTAAGACGTGGTGCTAATAATAATAATAGTAATAATAATAATAGTAATAGTAATAGTAATAGTAATAATATTTATCGAAAATATTGATTGAAAGTAACTGTCAACTATTTGTAAATTATTTTTATTTGCCTAGTGATACCGTTAAATGTATATATTTACATAATTCAGTTCACGGTAATACTATGGTATCACTAATTATTTCCACAAATGAATAGCAGGTTGACACATAGTTACTCGACTGGGCTCGACTCGACTAGTTACTAGTTTTCGATAAAGAACATTTTGCTAGCTGTAACATACCTTCATTCCCATCGTAGATGAGCTCTAGGTGAATACGCCTAGTACTAAATATAAATACACATCGCCCAGTTAGCTTGTTTTTTACTGATTGTGATCCGAGAAAAATTCCGTATACTAAATATCTTCGCCATCAGCACCACTCGTAACTAAAACACAGTTAATTAGATCAATAACCACTTCGCAAAGGAGACTGAAGCAAAATATTGAACAGTTTGAATGGCTCCATAGCGTGTAGTAGGGTAAAAATATAAAAATATTTAAGTAAAGGTAGTCAAAAATAAACACACACATATTGAAGAAAAAGTGTTGTCTGTAAGTTGGAATTATTCTGTTTACCTTCTTGCATCTATTTTGGAAATCGCCATTAAAATGTCTTACTGATGTAATTTTAAGTTATTTAATACCCAATGGAATAACAATATTTTTACCACTTTTTTTACTATCTGTTCAGGTTATACACACATGTACTAATTACTCTAATGTGTTATGTATTAGAAAGGTTTAAGTCTAGATAAAGTGAACTCGCATTTGCTTGGGGGTATACTGAAAAACTATTTAGGAAAAAAAACTCCGTACACTCGTCCAGTATTCAAACTCCGGTCTACCCATCTTTGGCATTCTAGTCTATTGTGATAGTGACGCCTTAGATCATGCGGTCCCCAAAGAAGATAGAAAAACAATTAAGATACAAACTTCCTCCTCTCAGGAACTCTAAATCACCAAGTGTTTGTAGTGAAAAGTTTCCTGCAGGGTTTTATTGAAGGGGACAAGATGGAGAATTTTTAACAAATAGAAAAAAAAAACCTTTTTTTTTATCTGGAAAAACTTTTTTATCAGGGCCCTCTTTTCACTTTTTTTTTCAAGCTTAGCTTAAGACCAAGGTTATTAAAAACTAGGGAAAAAAAGAATGAAACTTTGATAATAAGATGTCAGCTCCGGTGTTTGCCTACCATATAAACCTTTCTGACTACACCGCTCCTGGTGATGGATAGAACTAACTAATGAGAGATGGCATCATGATCATACAATTTTTAGTCACCATATTAGCCACAGGCTCCAATTTGATTGTCCAAGATGTCTCAAAAGTCACGCATCAATGGGAAATTACATTATGTGTTCAATATGAGCCCCATGAGCCTCAACACACAGTTGTTGGAGGTGACATTCCATGTCCCGGAGAATGTTGCACACAATGCCCGGAGAAACGGCGTGGCACTCTCCGGTAATTCGCTCAACCAGATTGTCCCTGTCCCTGATCTTCTGTGTATGCACTTGCGACTTCAAGTAGCCCCATAAAGCAAAATCCAAAGGATTCAAGTCCGGGGATTGAGAAGCCCGGTCCACGGCCCCCCCTGTGACCAATTCATCATAGGAAGTTTACATCCAGCCTGTGACGTGCCTGGGTGGCATAATGCGGGGGTGCCCCGTCCTGCATGAACCACAGCGGGCGAGAACCAATGTTGTCCAAGTACGGCATTAACGAATCCACCAACATTGCCGTTCCCGTCAAAAAAACGTACGGGCCAATGACCCGCTCTTTCCACAGTCCACACCAAACCATGATCCGCTGCTCTCCCTGCTGTTTGCTGTCGTCAAACCAGTGTGGGTTCTTTGGGGACCAGTAGCGCACGTTTTTCTGGTTGACCTCGCCATTGACGTACAAATTTGCTTCGTCTAAAAACATGACATTTGACATGAATTCCGCATCGTCCTCCAGCCGCCGCAGAAACCATTCGCACATTTCAACTCGACGGTCTGGACTGTCCTCGGTCAGGTGGTGAAAAAACTTGCAACTTGTACGGGTGGAATTTTTGCTTCTTCAGTATGCGATGAACGAATGTCCGAGGCCCATGCTGGTTCGGCGTATGGATTTCTTCGGGCTCGCAAACGTCTTCGCCAGGACCGTTGCCTCCACCTCTGCCGATGTGCTTGGTCGTCCTGATCGTGGTGCATCGGTTACACATCCTGTGGAATTGAATTTCTGAAGCAATCTGCTCACAACTGGGTCTCGCTCCGGGTGCCGCCGATTCAATTCCTCCGCGACATCTCTGTGGGTGTACCCTTCACGTCCACAGATATGAGATTGACTTCCACACGTTCGTCACTGGTCAACATGGTCCCCCTGTGGCCAAAAAAAAAAAAAGATAAAGAAATCATCGCAAGCGAATTCCCCCATTTATGCGTGGCTTTTGGGACAACCTGTAGATTCCTCACACTAAGTAATAGTAATTGTAATACCTCTAGTGCAATTTTTATTTTTCGTGTGCTTTGCGTTTTGCTAGCCGCTAGGGATACTCGTATATCTACACTATTGATTAAGGGATGAGAAAGGTTGGGCTTGGAGGAAATATACTCTAATTTGATTGGAGGGAAGTTGGTAAGTCATTTAGTAGAAAAACGCCCTTAGTGCATTCGACCGGTATTAGAACCCTAAACTCCTCGTCATCGGTAATACAGCTTACTGCAGGATTGATGCCTTAGTCCAGCCTGGAATTAATAATGGCGTTATAAGTTTACCTAATTTTTGTCTAATCTAAACAAATTATGCTCCTTTTAATCATCTCTGAATGAAAGTAATATATTCTACCTATTTTAATTTAAATGCGAATTTTGTATTATTAATATTCACTCATATTTTTATACACATGCTGCATGTGAATTTTTGAAAAGTTTTTTTCTGAGCTAAAACATGTATATTGAATTTTGTAACTTGGCATGTAAAAACTTACAGACTATGTTTGAAGAAGAATTTTATTCAATTTATAAAATGTGTCAAAAAAAACTTTGGTTCATCTTGGGAGAAGGGTTTGAATTTATTATTTAACTAATGTTTAAAAAACTTAATACCACACTATATATTAAGTTCTAAGCTATAGTGAGATTCTGGTAGGATTAAAGGTCTATAAAATACAACTTTTTGGGTGGTTAGCATTAAAATATTTTATTATTTCATTAGCGTGGGTTTTTATATGAAATTATAATATCAATCAAAAGTGAAAGCTGATATGACTGGGTTATTATTTTTTATTCCCTTCTCCTTATTTTATATAGCCTAAGTTTTAGTCTTCTATGACAACGAAATGTTTCGGTGATGTTACGCCATCTTCAGGTCTTATTTGTAATAAGGATGATTTATTTAAGCCATGAAAGTTTGTTAATTTTTGAGGTGTTATATGGAAGAATCTTTTTATGGGATGACCAACATTAGGATGATCAATATAACACCTCATATATTCACAAACTTTCTGATAGTATGGATTAAATAAATCATCCTTATTACAAATAAGACCTGAAGATGGTGCAACATCATCGAAACATGTCATCGTCATAGAAGACTAAAACTCATGTAAAATAAGGAGAAAGGAATAAAAAATAATAACCAAGAAGATATATCCTTATCCTTTACTACTCCTTACCAAATAAACATGAACATTATTTAAAATACCCAATCTAGTCATAACCTTTGTAGTTGTTACTATGCTAGTTGTTTCGTGATATTTACCAACCTATTTAAAGCAAAAATTTTCCTACTTAAATAAATACCAAAAAATTAAGCTTTGTCATAAATATTTCTCATATATTTGAAGTTACATATATTACGCCCAATAAAAAATCAAAACGTACGGTTTTATTTTATATTGTACTAAAATATAATACGAATTTACGTCAAAATAAATAATATCTTTAGTCCGATACCTTAGGTCAGTCAGTAGAGTGTTTGTCTACTGAGCTAAGGGTTCCGGGTTTGATTCCCGGCATGGCCGAAAAATTAATTGTCAGTTAGATGCAACAGTGATAAATTAACTGCTGGATGCTGGTTGTTGGGCCTGTTTTAGATTAAAGTTATTTTACACTTAATATGCTGATAAAGTTAGTATATTTAGAAATTGTGCGTTAAATACCACAAATAAATGAAATGAAAATATCTAGAATACATACATATATGTACATAAAAAGATAAAGCATATCGCCTATATAAATATAATTTTGAAATAGTGACAGCAGAAACAATTGCGGTTCGTTTTTATGACCATAGTTTGATTATAATATAAGATGTTCCCAAACATAATGTCATGTTATCTGCAGCTGTCATTTTTTATATATTACATCAATACACCTAAAATAACACTAAGGGTTCGGCCAAACTGGCAAGCGAGCGCGTGATTAGCAGAAAGCTCTCGATAGTTGTTAACGAGGAGGCAACGGTTCGAATCTTGGCTCAGTGAACTGAGGATGGTTTTTGACCAGATTTATTTTTGTGGTTTTCCCATACTCTATACGTGCTAATGATTATTACTATTTCTAAAGGCCTACTTTGATTATAATATTGACGTATTTGAACATATCAGTTTTATATATATAGTTAATGATCTTACACATTAAATTAGGCCGTTAGTAGCAAGTGTACTAAGCCTATCGATAATCATAAAAAAAAGTCAAATATCATGTCAAATTGAGACGTTTTCCTAGCACTCAATAAACCAACATACAATAATACTTCCTAGCGCCTGTAAACTAGACTTTTTCGGTTCGAGCGCGTGCGATCGGTCGCTCGCTCCAGTCTGGCCACCTCTCACCAATGTGTTCTATTTTATTTTTAGTCGTTTGCTCGCCCAGTTTGGCCGTACCCAAACAATATAGTAAAATGCTATCAATTTTCTCACAAAAAAAAAGTTTGTATTTTCTACAGTATGGCCCACGGAAAAGTAGCCCACCTCCTATATCCAGCAGGCGCCTCACTCTGAATTGGAGGAGGTCAATCCCCTCCCACCCATATTGTGAAATGAAGAATGAGCAAGTGAACTGCTTGTCTAAAGGTTTATTGATCTACCCACATGTTACATGATCGGCAGATGGGGTGGAGGGGGATTGACCTCCTCCAATTCCGAGTGAGGCGCCTGCTGGATATAGGAGGCGGGCTAATTTTCCGTGGACCACCCTATATAAGATTCTTCCGACGAAAATCCTATCATATAAATATTTGAGTGTACAACAATCAAATATCCCGTTAAGGACTAGCCAAACTAAACCATTAAAATACAATATGGTGGTTGAATTGAATACAGATTGGAATTATACCGGGTGTTTCAATCGCTCAAGGTCCCTGACTTGTTCTAATACACCAATTACGTGCATTAGTTTGAAATGTATAAGGGAAACTTAGGTGTCGAGAGCGAGCGAAACATCCTGTATCATCCAAACTGTGTATAATGTTATCTCGTGATGATTATGGTGCTTATTTACGTGATCGATTCATCATGGTTAACCATGACAATAAAGTACATCGATAGAGGCATAACACGCTTTGGTGGCAGCATGGTCTAACCCGCTACTCTCGTCAGTATATTAGCCTGCTATTGACGGGGAGAAGTCGAGGTTCGAATCTTGGGTCAGGTGTACTGGGGTTGTTTTTTTCTGAAATGGTTTTATACTCTCCCTCCACGCAAATGTGGGTACACTTCCATAAAATATAACCTTACTAATACCTAGAATCATTAGCGTAATTAGTACATAGTCGTATAACCCGAACGGGTAGTAGAATGAAGTGCAAAGAAAAATCATATCATATGCGAGTAATATTGACCATTTGGTACCGTTACCACTAAAACAAAGATAATTCCTACCAATAAAATAATTTTCTAACAAACCGGGTAAGTTATAATTTATAGAGGTGGCTCAGCGAGTGGTACCTCCGAGTGAAGAGTTACGGCGTAGGATGTCAAAACAGGCCAGCCCTCGGATTCCAAGTTGTCTTTTGAGTTTGATAAGGGGGCACAAACCACAACGTAGTCCTTCCAACATCGTCCTGCCTTGCTCTTATTCAAGTCCTTCAGAGAGAGCACTTCGGTTTCCGTCATAGTAAGGGAGCTCTCTCTGGCTGTAAGACTTTCTCGACTAAGCTTGTGTATCTCATTGAAAATACTGGCCGTACAGTCTGGATAAGAGAAAGTTCCATCATCTTCCTCGTCTCTTTCATTTAAGAAAGCGTATAATCATATTAGCTTAATTATATATTTTATTTGATTAACTTAATTTGAAACTGATTCTAAAAACTACCAAAGCACATTAATATAATAGTAATATTAAAACATAACCATGAAGATATCATTTGGGTCTGTAGTTAGAGGTAAGATATTTTCTTTGAAAACTCAATTTTCGGTATTTTCTAAAAATCGAAACTCTTTGCTAAAAATTAATTGATTTTTACTTTTAGGTAGATTTATTTAAAACAATAATTTTATAACGCCTTGCATTTTTTTTTTTTTTTGCTATTT
>CABFWB010000509.1:68929-104268 GCA_902151455.1 Timema bartmani
TTTTTTTTTTTTTTGCTATTTAAATAATACAAGTTAAAATATGGGGAAGTTATATATTCTAATTTTCCATCTTTTAGCTCTATTTTGTTCCCCCCATCGCGTCTCAGTATACTTCCTATTTAGCACCGCGTCTTACTACCCGTTCGGGTTATACGCACGCTTAAGTACTAATTACGCTAATAGATTAGGAATTGGTAAGGTTGGATTTAGAGGAAGTGAACCCGCATTTGCATGGAGGTAGAGAGTAAAACCATTTTAGGAAAAACCACCCCAAGTTCACCCAATAGAGATTCGAACCTTGATCTCCCCATCCTCGGTAGTCTGGCTCTACACGAAACAAGCGCTAGCCAACTTCGCCACCGAGGTGGGTGTTATACGTCCTAGCTATCAGCTTTTATATAATAATGTGCGATATGGATTAATAAGGTCGAAATTAAAGTAAATATACCCTTAAAACCACCTTTCCCATCTAAAAACCAATTTAGGGGACAAACACCCTCAGAAAACCCGACCATTATTATCACCCTGACTTTTCCGTCAATTGGTCAATTGGTAAATCAGACTAGATGAAAAAGTATCAGTCGCTCTCAGGCCATGTGGTCTGTGTCGTTTTTTGTAGATACTTATCTACTATGTCCAAGCTTATACTCCCTTTCACCACTCACCTACAAACACCCTTTAATAATGTTAACAAGAAAGAGTGGAAATAAAACTACGAAGCTTCTTATCTCAAGGTTGATAGCTCTCAAATATTAAAAAAAAAGTGTTGTTGTTCTAATCATACAATAATTTGTTGTATTTGTTAGAGGAAGGCTAGATCTAAAGCCATTTTTCATCAAGCCTAGTTTCATAGCTCTGAAAATAAGCTTAAAACTTGTTGAAGATGAGCTGATGTCATATCTCAGTTGGTAGCATGTCTGGATATTGAACTAAGGGTCCCGGGTTCGATTTCCGGCATGGCCGAAAAAATTATATTTGGTGAAATGTGTGTTTCCCCCCCTTCACAGTGAGAAATTAACGACTGAGGGGCTGGATGTTGTGTCTGCTCTAGATTTAAGTTAGTTTATGAGTCGTGCGCTGAAATAATAAGTCGGCTCAGAAAGTGCACGTTAAATAATACCTCAGATAAACGAAAAAAAAAAAAAAAGTATCGTAGAATTATAAATTTCGTTAGAGCCGAACGTCCACGAGGCAATTTATCGCCTACCACATTACGTGCCTACTGATTAGAGTGAATATACCATGAATATTAGTTTTAAAATTTAACTATAATATGGTGATTCAATTATATGAATTTATAGTTTTTTTTGTTGAGGGGTTAAAAACTTTATTTCTAAGGTTTTACTTGAACTAAACTTTATAATGTCACGAGGCATGCGTCATGATCTCCCTGAATACATCTGCAAACACATAAACATCTCGCTGATGTTCCAGTGGTCAAGAGTACATGACCGTTCCATCTCTAGTTACCTTGGTTACCATTGACCTTTCTTGAGTGGGTATAGTCTGCTTTATCAGGTATAGTCTGTTTTCTCAAATCATCTCATCAAACGTTACCAAGCCTCTGATGATCGCTTCGGAGCATAGAATTTGCATTTACCATATTAAATTTGGGTGCAAGATGGTTTATTCCATCTATTGGTGGTAAGGATCTTGCAATTACTATTAAAAATAATAATATCAACCGTTTGAAAATTCTCACATGGCTTCCAATAAACAGTACAGGATTAAATTTTGGAACGATGTTAAAATACAGTAAATTAAAAAATATATTATTATTTAAGAGGTTATTTTATCAAATCCATTATTTTTTGTTTAAAATTATAAATAGTTTAAGATTTAGCTAAAATATAACTTATTCGTGGAAGATTTTCATAATTGAAAACAAATACTTAAAATGTATCACAAAACTAAATTTTGCGGCTTGTAAAAATTCTTATTTTTTAATTTTCTAGTGAATATTAAAATGAGCATAACAAGTTTTACGAGAAGGTAAACTGAACAAAGTGGAATAATTGCGTGTTTTTTTTTATGTTGCAATGGTATCATCTTCTACATTGATAAATATCTTTTTATTGATCCTTCAGGCTGTCTATACGAGTTAAAAACGTTTTAAATAAATAGGTCGTATTTATTAAAAATAAAACTTAGTTCATTTGCAAAACATTTTTATCACATTAGTAAATAAACTCATCCTATTTTACCATTAGGTCTAATTGGATCACTTTTTTACGATTACAACAATAAGAACATGGAAATTACATCCTCTTTTTTTTTATGCACACATACATATACATGTAACGTAACCCTCTGTCAGCCGGCTCTATTGGATTAAAAGAGTTAGATGCAGGGAGGAAGGGCTTTTGGCAACTTCCAGTTTAATTTTTTTTTCGCCCCCTGGCCCACCCCTTTCTCTGTGGAACGACCAAGCGTTTCTAGCCCCCCCACCCCCCTGTCCCCCTTTCCACTCCCTCAAACTCAGTCTTGCAGGCTTTATGGAACGAGTTGGCTTGAAGGATGGCGCCAGATAGAAGAAAAAAAATACAGAAAAAAATGGGGAAGGAAATGGCTTGTTTGCTAAATACTTCAGGGGTGGGTACAATTTATTGTGTGTGTGTGTGTTTTTTTTAAGTGCGTTTCAGTACATAATGGCTATTTCTTACAGGGACTATTTGCGTAAGGTTAATTTAGATTCATCATTCTAGACCTAAAGCTTATCAAAGGGGAACGCTTTTATTAATTGATAAAGCTTTTATAAATTAGCTTCCAAGTGAATTAAATATCAATAGTAAATAGATCATTATTCAATAAATCAAAGTGGTTTATACTTAGTATCCACAAAATATTTGTGATATCACGACTACAATATGAATAACAAAACAGTTCATACGCGTAAGTATTCATATTACCACAAAAGTACAAATGAGATTGGAACAAGAAAGTTGGAATATAGAACCAAATATGAGACCTAAAATGAACAAATCTAACATTTATCGGCTTATTTGTTTATTTTTTGCTGCAGCCTACAGTTTCTAAAATTATTCTTAAAACCCTATTATTTTTCATCTCTATCGCTAACATATTACAAATTAATATTTTCGCACATATTCAAGCATATTTTATGGGAAAAAAACCTGCATTAAAATCGGTTTATGTATGAGAGTCGTTAGCACGTCTGACTGACCAAGGATACATCGATTTATTTCCATTCGCTGGAATTGAGAATTACTCTGGTGAAGTTCTTTAAAACTAACCCATCCTTGTACACTTAGGTTAGATTGTTTTAAACCCATTGTTGGTGAATTATTTTATTATAACCCTAAGATTTAAACTCCTTTTTTGTTTTTTAACTCCTCTAACCGTATCAATGGGTACGTTGCCTAATACGTCATAGACTCCTATGATCGGGGCTATCATTAGCTGAAAGGTGGCGGCTTGAAGCCTGGCTGGGTGTACTGAAGGTGATATTTACTAAATTGTTTTCCACTACTCTCTCCAGGTAATGTATATCTAGTTCATTAAAATTCCACTGCTCTCATCCATGCCACCTTAATGTAAATATGTGGATATATTGGATAGTAGTAAGACGTGACGTTAAAAAAAAAAAAAGTAAATACTTTTATTTCGTCAACTGGTCATAGATAGTTTCTTAAAGAGTCCGGATTAATCACGATACATTAATATATATACTTGTTTACTCTGGTAAATTATATTATGAGGATGGTTAAGAACTACTGCTTGGATTCCAGCCAGGCGTGTTTATTAGCGCTAAAGCACTGGTGGTTAGCCTGCAACTCAAGAACGAGTCCGTCAATAAGATGCGATGGGGGGTGGACGCTCACCAGTTGTATAATTCCGCTGTTGTAGGCCAAGCCCCGAAGAATTCCAAGTCGTACCGAAACACAACACCGTCTCTCGCGAGAGGAGGAAGAGGGGGAAGAGCTTTCAGTTTACGAGTCTGTGGGAAGGAAGAATGTGCTTTTGCAGAAAAATTGAAGAGTGCAGTTCAAAATTCGGAAATTGGACGTGTCTCGAGAACGATAAGAAAAAGAGGCAAATGGAATTGCCTTTTTTTTTTTTAGAGCGAGAGAGAGAGAGAGAAATAGAAGGTCTTCCTTCATATATGCTTTAAGGGTTTATATAAAAACAGAACAATTTTTTTTCTTCTAAATCACCAAAAACACAGTTTCAGTGAGACAAGGGGCGAGGGAGAAGTTTTAAGCTGGGAACACACTGCCGTCACGTCACGTGAGCTCATGTGACCTCATACAGTAGAGATATGACGTGACGTGCTGTACATACTCACACTATAGTCACGTCATGTCACTCAACACGCGCTCTCGTTTCGTTTTCAGTAATACGTTTCTTATCTAAAGTTCTTCATTCTTGGACTAACAATGGAGAAAAGTGGATCAAGCAGTTCATCTGAGTTTGAAGAAGAGTTGGAAAATGCTTGTGCAGTATTAGTGGCTAATACAGTGGCTCGTAGGAAAAGGGTGTGGGTGCATCAAGTAAATTTGAAAAGGAAGGAGAAGGGCGAGTTTTATCATTTGGTTAAGGAACTTAAAGAACACCCAAGTCGATATGAAATGTATTTTAGAGTGACAAAGGAAGAATTTCAGTTCTTACATGATCTTATAAAGGAGCTCGGCTACGCACTTTTTCAATAAGCATTTCCTCCATAATTAACACACTCTAACAAACAAGAAAACTAAATGACTTGTCCACTGACGACACTTCAACGGACTCACGGCTCACGAAATATGTGCTGCCGCAGATATTGTGAGAGCGCGTGAGGGCGTGACGAGACATGAGGAGACATGACCTCACGTGATGTGTATGTAGTGACGCCAGTGTGAATGCGCACCCCTCTTATCAACAGAAATAAGTCTACTCACACTTTGATTGCTTACGTGAGCTCATGTGACCTCACGTGACGTGACGCCAATGTGTCCCCACCTTTAATGGTCGAGGACGTTGATGGCTACCTGTATTAAGGAACCAAAGAAAATAGTTTAAATGTTTGCAGTCCTTGTATCAAGATTTTCTCGCTTACGCGGAGGCATTGTTATAGTAAACATCAAAATAAATAATTTATTTTGCCTAACCTAGAAACAAAAATCGGCAAATTGAAAGAAGAACGCACTCTCCACCACCGGTACTGTGTGAATGACGTCTTAAACCATTCAATCACATTATTAATTAAACTTACAATACGTTGAAGTTCTGTTATGGACTACATTTTTTTATACATTCTTTTCATCGCAGAGTTTCCATACCCGTTCTGATTATATCCATTTGTATTAATTACGCTATAGAAAACGACAGTGCAATGTATTTAGAATAAACATATTCACATTTCAACGGAGAAAGAAGGGAACATGTTACAGGAAAAACCACCCGCAGTATACCCATTCGGGATTCGAGCACAGACCTCTCTGTCACCTGCAAACCATAATACATGAGCTTGAAATTTATATCATGTGCCCACAGGTGTGTGTACGAAGTGGATTAAGGTGTAGTGTAGGGGGATGTGAGAAAAGGTATTCTACAATTTTTATAGCAAAAACATTTTTTAGACAAAATCAATCAAAGTTTGTTCCGGTAGAAATATAGGAGTTTAATTTTCTTACATGATGACCTCACAGTTTTTGAATAATCGTCATGAGCATCATTAGATAAGAAACTTTTAAAATAAAAGAGAAGTTGTAATTAATTACCAGGACACCCTTGACAGATACACAAGAAATGTTGATATCACCATGTGAATGAGAATTAAACCGTATATATTTCTTCTGTTGAAATGTTTGATTTATATTGGCCAAAAGAGTTTTTCTTTAAAAACTGCAAAAGCACTGCATTTATATTGATATCACTACACTCTTACCTTAATTGTTGCCCGCTGGGGAAAAATTTTAATAGTATAAAAATAACGCATTATTATGTAACCAGACAATTAATTAAAAACTCGCGTTATTCAAGTTTCCATCTCATCAGAACCAAATATGTTAATGCATTCAAGCACTTTATTTTACATGAATCAATGAATATTTTTAAAAAAAGGAATATTTAATTAATATTTCGACCATCCCTTTTGACCCTATTTGCAAAATGAACAATTTTTGTCAATTTTACTTTAGATTCCTACAAACAATCGTAAAGCCTAGAGTGCAAAACCCAGCTCTATTTCCATGCTTTCAAGTCGAAATGAGATTGTCTGCCACTTTGAATTTATGGGAGATTTTTTTTTTGTTCCATATAGAACAAAAAAAAATCTTTCATTTCTTTTTCTAGGCGCATCTTACTTTTAGAATTTATATCATGTTTCTAGAATCAGCGTTTCATCCATCGCAAAGATATTTCAATAAAATTAACTATCTTCAGATTTATTTCAATTTATGCAACTATTTAACTTTTATTTTTAAACATTAAACTTTAACAGACCATATTCAAATTAAATTATTATTTAAATGTATTGTAAATAATATTTTAATTAAAAAATATATCTGCTAAAATAAACTACTTTATTATTGTGTTTTATGTATTTATATTTAATAGTCCAAATATTTTTAAAAACCATGAATAAATAATTATTATATTTTCTCATATATTGAATTCAAAGCAAGATTTTAAAATATTCAATTAATTAAATGTATTCTACTTTATCGTTGGAAGTAGACGCTAAAACATCTATTAGATTCATAAAAATAGAAATGTTTCATTTTAATCGTTGGTTAAAATGTCAAGAAGATTGTTAAAAGATTGTCATAAAAAATATCCTTTTCATTGTGATCCAAAGAGATAAAAGTATGCACATAATGTTATATATTTCCTGCAGTGATTCATAAAATAAGCTTTAAGCTTTATTTTATGTGCGACATTGAGGAAATCACTAAAACCTTTTGAGAATAGTCTCTAAGTTGGCCATTCTGAAACATTACCGTGCTGGCTGTATTTCCAGGGAAGGAATCCCATTTTCTATCCATCACGTAAGAAATGCAGAGTGGCTCCGGTTTATAGTCAATCTTAGATAGTAGCTTCTAGCTAATGTTACGCAAATGTAATTGTCTGGAAACGAAGAAGTTACTTTTATTCGATGTACATAAAATGGCGTAAGGGCAAAAGTGTATATCTCCTAATGAATAAATCTTTACATGAATATGTACATACATACATTTGTTATATAAATTAAAGTAAATCATTAATATAACTTAAATTTGTGTTTAGTAAAATCTAAAGAGAGTTATTGTTGTATTAAAATAAATATAGCACTGGCTTTTTTTTTAAAATTTGTTATATAATTCGTACATTTGTACTTAATATTTACATAATTTAAAAGTTAAATATTTACTAACTGAAGGCCGATTGGAGATTTATTGAATTGATTAACTCATCAAATAGAATCAAAGCACTAAATTTAATTATAAAATGATTATTCTAATTAAATAAAGTTGACTTGGATTAAATTTTTATAACCGTCCATTTAATTAAAAATGTAATTGATATACTGCTTCAAAACTTAATAAGACGTTTACCGCTAATAAATGTATGAGTAAATTTAACTATCTATAAACATCTGCGTGAAGATCCAGGGTACTAGGCCTGGCGATGAACAGATATTCCCTACATTTTACTGTTCATTATCTGATTGCCAAACCCTTCCTTCACCTCTGACAAGATGTGTGTTAATCACAACTTGTGAATGTGTGGAATGTCAGGCCTCCACCGTGGTTCGGATCCCACGTTAAACTGTAGGTCCTCCATTTCATCTCACTATCACCCTACCATTACACATTAGCGTAAGTGCGTATAGCCCGAACGGGTAGTAAGACGTGGTGCTGCTGCTAATAATAATAATAATAATAATAATAATAATAATAATAATAATAATACTGTTCAATGCTTCCACACTATTGTTTTGTGTTTTTTTTAACCTTAAGAAATAATAACAGCTTTGTACTAAGTGAACTTGAAAAATTCTAGGATTTTCTCAATATCTGATGTTGAAAATTACCCAGATGTGTTAAAAATATCCCATTAATTTATTTGTTTTATTAATAATGTGATATTCATTTCTAGACACATTTTATTTATGTTTTATCTCTATAATATTGGTATCTCACTCTAACCTCGTATCCACACTAATGCAGGTACACTACCTCTGAACTATTTTCCTAATGCCTCCTCCCACCCCCAAGTTATTCTTTTAACAACCATAGTGTTAAATGTAATATTTACTTTTTAATGCTACTGCAAATAGAAATCATTTTATTTGCAATAAGTGTTTATCACTCAAGGGATTCTTTCTCCCGCAACGTCTAGACAAAATATTGAAGTGACGATCCATCTAGCATTCTTAAGAGCCATTCCTCTTCTTAACCTCGCAGTGACGTCACGTCACAATCAGAAAACCTCTTGAGGGACCCCTCGTCACCTTACTTTGCAGTTTTTCAAGACTCCCCTCTTACCCTCCTCCTACACTCCACGACAACCAAACCGTAAAGTTTATTGAACGAAACTTGATTACGTGTTTGTTAGATTCGCAGACTATAAATTAAAATGAGGTTCTGAAGAGATCAGAGATTTTAAAATAGTTGTTAAGGTGGTGTGAAATTTTTTGCGTGGGCGTGAGATCCTAAATGTGTTTCTTCCCAAAAACTATGCGGACCCCTTTGTTCAGTTGGTTTGCGTCCCAACTGAGGAGCAGTTAGTTATTGTAACTGATTATTTGGTCTACTCTTGTTTGATAAATGATAAGGGTGACCTGGTGGTCTAGTGGTAAGGTGCCAGACTTCTGTGCTGGGGGTCCGGGGTTCAATCCTCGGTCCCGGCACTGATTTATCTGATTGCCAAACCCTTCCTTCACCTCTGACAAGACGTGTATTAATCACAACTTGTGAATGTGAGGAATGCCAGGCCTCCACCGTGGTTCGGATTCCACGTTAAACTGTAGGTCCTCCATTTCATCTCTCAATAACCCTATCATTACACATTAACGTAAGTGCGTACAACCCGAACGGGTAGTAAGACGCGGTGCTAATAATAATAATGATGATGGTGATGATGATAAATGATAAATAGTGGTCTGAAGATTCTTAGGTTTGCAGCTCTGAAAAATTTCTGATAACATCTACAAATATTACATGAATTTAAAAGATGTTGGAAGAGACAGCGGTGTTTTTTATTTGTTGGACTGACTGATCCCAAGTAGCTTGGATGAGTATGTTACCCAATGTAAAGCTATTAACATGAAGGATTAAATAGTTTTATTGTTTTTTTTTATCTAAACCCAGTTCAGTCATCCAATATAGTGAAGGTAAATGGTGTGCATGAAGCTGTAGACAAATATAAGTTGAGTCATTGAACTAAAAAAAAAAAAAGTGGCATCTGCTCAAGTATATTTAATGCGAAATTTGTATAACACAGATTATAAGAACATGTGACTTACAAGAAAAATGGCTTAATGACGGCGGAGTATGTGCTTCGGACGGTAAAATTGGGTATATTAAATAATATTGTATTTGTCTGGTACGATGCATATTTTTTTTAAATTGTTTGGATCTTATTTGTATGATTTTTTTTTTCTATAATTTTGAACCATTTTCTATTTTCAACACGATATGAAAATAAAAGAGTATAGAAAATAAAATTCACAATTTAGTTATTCGATGATTAAAAAAGTGTTATTTGGCTTATACATATTTTTATCAGTATTTTGGTACATGTTGGGGATGCTTTTTTATTTAATGAGGTAACAAAAGCTATACCGATTGTAATACAAAAATATACTAATTCATTTCAATAAGCTTTCTATAAAACCTAGTCAAAATATTTATTAATTGTGGCTAAAAGTATGGAAAACAGGAGAAATATTAAAAAATCAGGGAATTTTTTCTCCATGAAAAGCATGCAATGTAATTTAAAAAGGAAATGTTAATACCTATCTAAAAATAATCAGTAATTTCGCACCTAAACATTAAATAAAAATTGAGAGCACTTGTCCTTATATATTGACAGAATGCATTACCTAGATATGTTTGGTTTTTTATACACATTTAAACTGTTTCACAAATAATAACCAAAACATTTAATGCTGAGAAAAAACTTGTAGTGGCTTATAGTGTATATTTTTTTTAATTTTGTCTCAAATCTAATAAATTGAAGAAATCTTATTTACTAGTAAAAACTAGGAAAAGAATAAATCATATTTAAAAATAAATTTTATGGAAATCATTTAAAAAAACCGCCAGGGAATGGTAT
Source organism: Timema bartmani (assembly GCA_902151455.1). Classification (NCBI taxonomy): domain Eukaryota; kingdom Metazoa; phylum Arthropoda; class Insecta; order Phasmatodea; family Timematidae; genus Timema; species Timema bartmani. The sequence continues at coordinate 79,190 of CABFWB010000509.1, forward strand.
AGTATAAGTTTGGTAGCCCTCCTGTATTACTTTCACTAACTTTAGCAATATTACTTACGATCAACTTGCACAAAAAGTATTAGATAATGAGATTAAATTCAGAACCAAACAATAAAAGGGAAGTATTCTCGAAACAGCAGTTTTAGTTTAATTAAAACGCTGTCTGTTGAAGGAGTCTTAGAGTGTGAGTAACGGTTCTGCTGAACTATTGGCAACGTTTCGTTCACAAATTAGACATCTGGGTTCGTCCTCTCGTGAAATATTCCCGTTTAACCCACCCCCTATTCCCGCACTCTTAAGAACAATTTTATGCTAATTAAAATATATTTATACTGGCTGAAAATATAACGTTGATTGTTTGAAAGAGATTTAATTACGTTGTTTATGTGTTTCTGTTTTTTTGTCTTGGGTGTTGGCAGTATCACCGGGTAGTTTTTATTCATTAACATACTGCCAACTTAAAACTTACAGGTACTTTCTGTGCTTGAATAAAGCTTTATAGTTTTTGATGACAGTTTGAAACTGCTAAACATAATTAGAAACATAGGTTAATCATCATAGTAGCTGTATTGCAGATTAAAAATATATTCTTTCTTTCTTGAGGTTTGTATTACAAATCGTGAAAATATTTCTAAGTGGAATAAGATAAGCAAAATAAATACTTCGCTAGTGTGTCAATATCGTTAAATTTTGGGCTTCAAAATAAAATAAATATGATACAAAAACTGTAAAGATATAATATTGAAAGGTATTTTTGTTGGCAATTATCAATTTTACCGAAGGAATTTTTGACCTTGTTAGTCTGGGTGTAAAATGCTCGCCTCAGGAATCGATGTTCGTGGGTTCAAAACCAACATAAATCGTTGGAATTTTTCTTGAGCGATAAAAATCCGTAGCACAGTTTCCTTCGGAGGGGAAGTAAAGCTGTCGGTCGTATGTCGAGTGTGGCATGTGAAATAACCCTGGAAGTTGTGTGAAAATCTCTCTCCAAAAAACATTCGTAGGCCTTTTCACGTGCGCTCATAGAAATTCTCGTGTGCTGATATAATCAGTCAATTTAGAAAGTGAATGTTAAATACCTCAAATAAAAATATATATTCAAGGAATTGTTAAAAGCATCGGGCATTTATTTCTAACCATCAACACAATGACAAAATAAATTATTAAAATATATTTTATTACTATGTAATCTGTCTATATTCAATTGGTATTTGATTAACATATTTTACATGAATACAAAATGTTAAAAGGTATGGTATTCGCTCGGTTACAATAAAGAGAATCAAATTAATTTTTGTATTACAATTCGATAATTATTGTGGTATCAAAACGATGTTATCATAGGAGAATGCTACCGTGCTTAAATACAATTACACAAAATTTGATTTGAAAAAAATATACATCGATTTTCATTAATAACTGTTCATCCCCTTTACCATAGAAACTAACCTCGATAAAGAAGAATATAGGGGTGGGGTGATACGATATTGTTACATAAGGGGGGTAAAAGTGGGAACATAAAAATATTTCACGTTCCGTGAGAACATTGGGTAAATGTTTACATCGTGGACATACGTGGAGGGTTTTACTAAGGGCCGTAATGAAGGGCCGGCCCTAGAAAATACACCCTCGTGTGTCGGTAAGGGGCAGAGGGGAGAGGAAATTACACGCATAGAGGGGGATGATATGACAGAGGACAGAACAAAAAAAAAAAAGAAGCAAAATGAAGAGGACAGAAAAATACATAGAAAAAGGGAAATGGAATATAAAATGTTAATACACGACAAAATAAAATAAAGTTAGAAGAATAGAATGCAGGGGACCATATAAAATATGTGACATATTTAGCAGTTTACTATATTAGCACAATCAACTAAAATTAGTTTTTAATTTCGAAAAATAAATATTATTTTGGAAAAATAACCTTTTCTTTACCTTGAATGGTTAGAATAACTAGCAGTTGATTTTCTAAGTAAGTGTTAGAGGTGTCGCATATAAGTTCTTTCCGTTGTAGTTTATAGTTAGATGCTTGATTTTCATCCCAACATATTGTGCTCATTCATTTATTGTAAATAGCGTCCAAATCGAACGAGTAGTAAGACGCGCTGCTAAAAAAAATTTGTAAATGAACTTGAATTATATCAATACTGTATTTTATGTTGACAATTATTTACCCGCCTCAATGGCGTAGTTGGCTAACGCGCTAGTTTCTTGTTGAGCTAGACGGCCAAGGACGGGGAGATAGAGGTTCGAAACTAGGTTGGGTGAACTGGGGTGGTTTTTCCTAAATGGTTTTACACTCTTCCTCCACTCAAATGCGGGTTCACTTCTGCTAAATTCAGCCTTACCAATTCCTAATTCATTAGCGTAATTAGTACTTAAGCTTATATCCTGAAATAGTAGTAATACGCGGTGCTAAATAAATAGACAATTATTTAATTACTATAAAATAATGGGGAAATATGTTTTTACTTGTTCAGAAAACATATCAATAAGTTATATAGTGCATTATTGCTTTATATTATTTTACTTACAATAAATAGTCATCAAATGTAGGATCATTAATTGTAACTTAAATTAATATTATCTATTTCCAACATAAATTAATTAAGTCAATAATTATGATTGTTTTTGCATTTTATTGTAATATAAAAGGTAACATGATTTTAAGAGCTATCGAATGTTTATGATGTAATTAAATTTGATATAATTTTGTATTTTTTGCCAAGTTAAAAAAAAGTTCACGGTAAAGATGGGATTATGGAGAATTCAATTTTTAAATCGTCGGATACATAATGAAGTAGCTTCATACAGCCCATTTTTTTTATTAAGAGAGCATTTTAGAAAATAAAATAATATATTTTTTTTGTCAACATTGATAATATTTTACTATATAATTACTGTTATGTTAAAGGTATTGGTAATATTGATAAGTTACATCTGTATATCCCATGACTTGAGGTGAAAGTAGATAAAGTAACTTTTAGGGCAAACAATTTATAAGGTAATGTATATTCGTACTATTAATTAGTAACTGACCTTACATCATTTTCACGAAGATTACAGTTAAAAGTTTATACATATTGACATTATTTTTGTGAATAGTAAATTGAATAAAAAACTACATATTATGCATATAAAGTTTGTTATTAAAACTATAATTTTGTATTGTCAATATTACTAGTCAAGGTGCTGAATATCTCAACTAATATCAAAATTGTGCAGAAAAGAATTTCAACTTTGTTTATTATAATTAATTAAGGAATGTGAATAAACATCGAATTTTTCCAGTACATAAGTTCAACTAGTAAAAAAGTTGAAACCTAATGTCTTAGAGGAAAAAATATTTTCTCCGAAGAATGTTGAAGGTTATGGAAAAGAAACTGTTGAACTAGTTCAAAGCAAACTCCAAAGTTATAAATTACTTTGAGTTGTTTCAAACATATATATATATATATATATATCGCCAGTTTAATGTTTTATATTAGTTACGGGTTTTAAATAATAGTTTGTTGTTTATTTTAACATTATGTTTTATGCTTTGAGAATGATGCTTTGGCTTCAACTATACGACTCATTGCTATAATTATTCTTTAATTATATTTAATTGCTGTAGACTACGAGTGTATATATATAGCACGTCCCATGTCTTACTACCTGTTCAGGTTGTATTCATATTTGATAATTACTCTAATGGGGTAGGGATAGGGAAGGAACCATTCTAGAGGTAATCTAGTTGCATTTTCCTGGAAGGAGAGTGGGAAACAATTCAGGAAAACCACCCTCAGTAGACCTGACCGGTGCTAAGGAAAAAAAAATCTTAAAATTGGGGGTGATCTTCTAAAGTATGAAATTGTTGAAACCATGTTAACCTTGCTCAGTAGCAACTCAAGCATTAAATATAACATACTATTAAACATTTGCTTTCAGATTTTGTTGTTCACTGGGGGGTAAATAATCTTTAAGTAAATTACTACGGGCAATCTATCACAAAAACAACTTATTTTGTTATGGCAAATATTAAAGTATATATACTTTTTTCAAACGAAGAATTTCCTTATATTTTTATCATGTAAAATAAATAAAACGTCCGAATACTCATCTGGCGTACCCGAGCTTGACACTACAAACTTAATTTTGAAACCAGGGTGAACGGAATAGAAGCCCACCTCCTATTTCACTCCAACTTCCGCTGAAAGTGGTTCTTTAACCTCTATCCTCATAAATTCTGATTAGTTACCTATTTATTACGCTACCATTCTTATCTCTTCAGAGTGAGTTGCTTTTCTTTTAAATTTGTTGACTGTATCAATAAAATATTTCCACTTCGTTCTTATTAAACAGGAATACGAATAACTGGCACTTATCAAATGGTTTCACGTTCTCCCAAGAGGCCAGAGAGGTCATCTAAAAGTAAGGGGCCATCATTCGTTACCATATTCAGGTGACTAATAGACCACCATTAACAGCTATTTATGCGGGGGATTATCATCGTAAACTAAATCACGCATGTTTCTGACGCTATTAGTCTGCAAGTCGTCTGGTCATAGCAGAAAGCACTTTGTACATGAAGTACAGTCAAATTTTCATAACAACAATAAAAGTCACTAGATCTAGTATTACTTATTCGTACGTCAATTCATGTTAACAGCAGCTGTCCCTTTTTGATAGATATTATCAGTATCTATAAAATAATACAATTAATATAGTAAAATGTTATCAACTTTGGACCAAAAAAATTATGTTTGTATTTTTCTAAAAGTCCCCATTTATTAAAATCGGATTGTATATTATGTAAACTTCATTATTACTACTATTATCATTTATCAACCTTATTATTATATCAATAAAAATCCTCCTGTGTGAGGAATTGAGTTCTTGCTAAGCCCCAAATTGTGTCTCTTCCGAAGCAATAACTCGGGAGTACCTGACCGGACTCTGTGCCCCCACCCCCACTTACNTCTAGCGGGCGGGTTGTATCCATGTAAGGGGCAAGAGAGCCGTACTGACAATACTGCGCCAATTGCTACGTTAGGTCTCTGCGGCTATAAGCCACGATATATTACTTCGGGAACAACTCTCGTCTTCGTAAGGGGCGGGGGAAGGACCTTCTAAATCTAGTGCAACAACGTCATAACTACGGGAACACACAAAAACTGGATGTTTTATGTTTTTACTTTCTCTCGACACCCCGGAGAGAGAAATATTGTGATTGTCAAAAAACTTGAACTCGAGATTTTGATAAATGTCGACGTTTCCTGACTCCCTGAAATCAAAAAAAGTACTTTTGGTAATGCCGTCTGTCTGTCTATCTGCACCTCGGGCTGGAGCCGGAACTATTTTACCAATTGGGCTAAAACTTGGTATCTGGGATTCTCACAAAGTCCCCTCCAAGAGGTTTTTGGAATTGGATATTTAACCCTAAATTAAGGGTAGTTTACTGAAGGGCAAAAAGAGAAAAATCTATTTTCTCAAAATTTGTTCTAACGATTTTGAACTTTAATATCTAAACATTGTTTATCATAATAAACAAGATGACCATTTTTATTTTTTCATGGAAAAAACTTTGAGGGTACTTAACATATGGGAAATTTTCCTATTTTCATAATTTCTCCACAACTATTTGTGATACGAAATAACTTTTCGTTGTAAAATTGTAATACTATTAAAGATTAAAAAAATTATTTGAAATATATTTTTATAAAATCAATAATTTCTGACAAATATATACACACACATTTTAATTCAGGTCTTTGAGAATGAATTTAATTTTTATGCTCTTTGGTGGACAAAGATATTTCTCTTAGATCAATTTTTCTGTAACAGTTTTCCTAGTTCCTAATGACATAGAATAACAGTGTATATTATTTCAGTTATTATCTTTGGTGTGATGTTTCCACAACAATGTATATACCTATTATTTCGTTTCACAAATCTTACGAGTTTTCATTAAGTGTCTACTTATGGATAAAAGCGGGAGAAAGTCTGTGCGGTGTACCGTACAATTTTATTTTTCAAATCCCCGGGTCTCACTTATTAGTGCGCTCAACCAAATATTTACTACCCGCTTCGGTGATCACATGGTCTAAGGTAAGGACATGCAAACGATGGCCCGCGGGCTCTATACAGCCAGCCGGCGTGCTTATTCGCAGTTTTACTCATGTTACAGTTACACCCCATCTTATAAATCTTCTGAAATAACCTAAAATACATACAAAGCTTCTGATGATTGTTTTGGTATTTTCAATGTATTTAAACCTATTCATGTCAATCATTTGTGTGTGTTTATAGTTTTTGACCCACCGAATGTTTATTTATTATCTGTCCCTCCTGTAAGTAAGTTTGCTAATCCCTGGTCTAAGGCGTCACTCTCTAAATAGACTGGACTGCTGATGACGGGGATGTCCGGGTTCGAATCCTGGTAAGGTTAACTGAAGGTTTTTTTTCCCCAAATGGTATCCCACACTCTCGCTCTACACGCAAATGTGTGTTTTATATTCTCACCTAAATTATACCTTCATCATTCTGAAACTTTTAGTGTAAATATGTAAATAGCTAAATAAAAAAAAGATTAGGAAGATGTGGTGCATAAATAAATAGCGGGTATGGTCGGGGAATGTAATTAAGAAAACATGTCGTGTGCATTTGCGAGGAAAGAGGAGGAAAATACCGCAGGTTATAAAGTAAGTAAAAGCACTCGGATGTGATGAGAGTGACAAAAGGTATTTCTAGTGGCTTTGATCACGCCGCCAGTGCCGTGGGTTGGCCATTTTCGGTAAATTCACTAAAGTTTAATAAAACGAGTAAGGCTTTGTATTGATCAGTGTGACTATGTATATTTTGGTTAACTTGGATTATATTATATGTTGACCAAGTCTGAAATAATAGGTGAGTAAGACACTGAATTAATTTTTTTCTTAATTTTTGAGATATTCACTATATAACATAGTTAAAAGAGAGGAAAATACGTTAAAAAAAGTAATAATGTATGCTTTTACTTCTAATAATTTTTAGCAGCCTACAAGCTTTTAAAAGTGTGTATTTATATTTTTATATATTTTCTCTTAAATTGCGCCTTTACTATAAATCGCTCAATCCTAGCTTAATATGTTGTTTTCATAACAAAAATTAAAAACAACATTTTTCAAGATTTAAAATGTACTGTTAGATTTTCAAACACCGCCTCTTACTACCAGTTTCGGCTGTAACCTACGCATACTTAGTGATTACAACAGCTGAAGAAGGCTAAATTTAACGATACTGTAATCATATTTGCGTAGACAGAGAGTGTAAGACCACTAAGGGAAAACCACCCTCAATACAACCGACCCACATTCGAACCCCATCATTGGCAGGCTAGTCAATTTAGAGAGTCAAACCATAGACCATGCAGCCACTGAAGCGGGCATTTGTTTTATAAAACGCAAAAAATATATTTTTTTAAAAAATTTTGACATTTCTGGTCCTGAAAGAAAATGAAACACACAAACAGGAGTTATGGTAGGGGCCAATTTATGTTTTAAATTTGATTCAAATTCATCAAACAGACATACCGAACGCAGCCACATAAATTTATTTTAAAAATTTAAAAAGATAAAAATCAATAAAAATCAGTATAGTGACAATATTAAGCTACTTTTTCTAAAAATATTGATTGAAGGCCAGTTTTATACAGTTTAAATATTTGATTTAGTTAAACTTCTAGACTTTGTTTGTAGGCAATGGAGAGTTGTTGTGTCCTTATTTTTTTACTCCCCCGAGCGAATGATAGAAACAAACTTTCTAAATGTTACAATGTAACGTTGATCGGTTGAAGACGTGTGTCCTGTATTTGTCCTTTCCTCCTCTGACTCCTTCCCCCCTTCCTGTAACAAAGTGGCTCGGATGTCCCAGCGGAGCTACAAGGCCTTATAAATGTCCTGAACCCGTGTTATCAAGGAGTGCAAGTGGTTGATAGTTTGGGCTGGTCCAAGTCGGTGGTGGGGGCAGGGAGGTAGGATAGGAGATAGGGTCTTCGGCGACTAGTGGGAGTTGTCTTCACGGGTTGGCACGGCTCACATTTCTTTCTCCGTCTTGGGTAGAATGGGGTGGGTGCATCAGTCTATTTAATCCCCCGACACTTGTACAACTGAGTAGTTGTGATGTCCTCTAGAACAGCCTTTGGCAAATTACAGCCAGTGGGCTGTATTCGGCTCGTCACGTATTTGTATGTGCCCTGCAAGCAATAGTTAGTGTTGATTAGAAATTGTATGTACTTCTATAAGAACATATTTTTTAATCCTGATGTTTTTAGAACTAATTTTGTATTTGTAGATACAGTCCACAAAATAAGGTCAAACCGAGTAAAAAAAAACCCCCGTTGGAATATAAAAGGTTTGTTCCACACTAAAAATACAGACATGCGTCATTTTTCCACGTAGTCGCCAGTGACTTCAAGATATGTTTGATATGTTGGCACCAACTTCTTTATTCCTAATTTAAAAAATTCTGCCGCCAGTGGTTTGAACCATTGATCAACACTAATCTTCAGTTCCTCGTCTTCTGCGAAACGCTGAGAGGGTAGCCACTGTTTCACGTGCAGAAACAAGTTATAGTCGCTTGGAGTAAGATTTGGGTTGTAGGACGGGTGGTCCAGCAGTTCCCACCTAAACCTCGAAGTTCGTTGAACAGTACGAGTTGCATTGTCGTGCAAGAGAAGATTTCCCAATGTCAGCATAGCAAGTATTTTGCTCTGCGTCTAGGTCTTTTTAAGGTTTCACCATATCCTGCAACATTTATGGTTGTTCTTAGTTTTAGAAATTCAACAAGCAAGACACCCCTGTGGTTCCAAAAAACAGTGGCTATGTTTTTTTGAAGAAGCGTTAATGTTTGACTTGTATTTGCCTTATATAATGTTGGGTGACGCCACTGCATCTGCTGTCGTTTTGTCTCACCATTCGTGTACGAAATCCAGGGCTTATCAGCTGTCACGATATGTGAAAAGAGTTATTCTCCTCTATTCTTAAAACTCTGCAAAAACATTTGAACTGACTCCATGCGTTTCTGTTTGTGTGCTTCAGTCAGCATTCTGAGGACCTACATGGCAAACAGTTGTTTTTTTTGCATCGAAGATCTTCGGTCACAATTTCATGAATGAATGAACATGAAATCTCCGGTAGTTCAAAAGAAAGTTTTGTAACTGTGAAACGACGATTCTCACGAATGTTCGTACTAATACGTTCCACCAAACTGTTGGTCAACACACTTGGTCGGCAGGCCACGCCTCTCCTCATCATGCACATTGGTGCGGTCTTATTTAAAAAGACTGACACACTGCCTCATTTTACTGTCACTCATAACATCAGGCTCGTAAACCTTACAAATCCGAAGGCTAATTTCTGCAGCACTAAGCATTTCCGCCAACAAAAGCCTTATGACATTACGAACCTCACAGCTAGCGGGATTATTTATAACAGTACTAATTTTAAACCATTTTCACAGAACATCAAAAGAAATTGTAATGGAAGTAAAGTGGTCAACAGAATTTTAATGAGCCACTCTAGCATACTTCGCATGCGTAACCCCGCCTACATTTCTTGTTTGGCAATAATATATCAACTGACATTATTTTATTGACGAGTATATATGAACACAAAATTAGTGCTAAAGATACCAGAATATAAACATAGAGAGTTTGTGTGTGTGTGTGTTTGTTTGAGACTGTGAGAGAGGGTCAGAGAGAAAGAGAGAATGTGAAAATATAGATGTGGTACACAAAACATTACTCTTTTAAATATCATATCCTCAAAATTAAGCGGTAAATTGAAAAAATAGCCTAACTTATGCATTTTTATTGTGTTACTATATGCAAAAATGAACATCAAAACCCGTTATTTGAAAAAAAATGAACAACGAAACTCATACTTAAATAGTTAAAATGGCTACTTTTAAACATTATGCAAGATCATTTTATCGTTTTTGAGCCTATAATACATATCAAAACATATTTAAACATCATTTTATCATGCGTGAAACATAACGTAGACAATATTTTCATGAACTTAACAACTTAACCTTTTAATTTTCGAATTTTGCTCAATATTATTGATTTAAATGCGAATTAACGAGAACAACATTCCAATAAAAAATGTTTGCCCAGTTTAGGAATCTCACTATAGATGTGTTATGACCAGTGTACAAAGATAAATATTCACCCAAAGAAAATATTGTGATGTGTTCAGACCAACAAATAAAGATTGAGTTAATATTTTTTAGCCAAAGCGATGTATTTTATTTAGAGATTTACTGCCGCAAATAACGGTTTCCATGGTGACTAAACAAATAATGAAAAACTGAAAATTATTTGTGAAAATCGGATTTTTGTGGAAAACTATTTTTTTTCCCCACATCCTGGACTCCTAACTGTTAAAATGAGTGGTCGTTTGTCAAAATCTGTTTAGTCTTTTCCTTGTATTTTCTATTAGAGGAAACGGGCTTATCAAACTATATATAAAGATTTCTATTCAACACTAAACAACGAGTGAACTTCTTCTTGAGATGATAAAACTGCAGTGCATATCTAAGAAAATAATGTTGCAGCGTCGTGACCGGCTTTGGTCGTAAAATCTGCCACAATACTGATGATTCCATCTTGTGAAACCGTCCCACTATACGATGGGCCTATTTAACTAACACCAAACATATATTTTGAAGGGATTGTACATCGAGGCATGGGAGATATCTCACGGGCGAGGCTACTCCTGTCAGGTTCGACTAAACCATGTGCGAAATTACTCCTTAATACACGTGCCAGGGCCCGTGTAAAATGAACCAATTGAAACTAAATTGCCTCCCATGATGGCGGTGTTATTCTCCTCGCGGGACATACCGAATTTTTCCTCCCCGCGGTCACATTTATTCCGGGCCAGATCCCCCATACCTCCCTTCCTGCCTCCCCCACTTTCCCTGACGAAAAAAGGGGGTTGAGGCGTCGTGTCGACCCCGGTGGGCTCACGGTTTAATTTAGTGACGTCACGTTGTCAGTGCGCGCCCCCCTAGAGAGATTGGTTCCGCTGGCATCGCCACGGCCCGGGGAGAAATTGAGCCCTCCATTCGTCATTGGGCTGACGGTTCGAGATGGGGACTGGACTCGCGTGAGGTTACGTAAGGTGGGAGGGGGACTGGACTCGCGCGAGGTTACGTAAGGTGGGAAGGGGACTGGACTCGCGCGAGGTTACGTAAGGTGGGAAGGGGACTGGACTCGAGCGAGGTTACGTAAGGTGGGAAGGGGACTGGACTCGAGCGAGGTTACGTAAGGTGGGAAGGGGACTGGATGAGTTAGAGAGTCAGTCTTAGTTTACTGATGTCAGGGAGCTTGAGTTTCGAAACCTGGTCACTTATGCTGAAAATGGCTTTCTAGTATATAGTTTTCCACTACCCCTCGATGGTTACGTTTACAATAGAATTAATATTTCTCATCGTGCCTCCTATTTTACTTTATATGATTTCTAGCTTGATATATGTATACACCCGCTTCAATGGCCAAACGGTATAAGGCGTCATTCACGTGCTAGACCGATCTTTTGACAAAAGGGATGGACCTATTAAAGTAAGACAGAACACCTAATAGTAATAACAAGAATAATATATTAAATCGCTCAAATTATTTCTTATGGGGTTAGTTAGGCTATCAATTGCTCTATTAGTTGGTAGATCTAATTTATTACATATATATATTAATATTATTTATTATTTGTTTTTATTATGATTCCAAGTGGCTTAGTTTGGATAGATTCTTGTTTAGAACTTTTTTATTTTACCACACACACATACACACACACCTCGCTGTCGTTGGATTATATCAAGCTTTTTTTTACCGTACGCTGCTATGCTAAGAGGGGTTCGAGTCTCAACCGGGTGTCCTGAGGGTGATTTTTTAATCATTGTTTCCCACTCTTTCTTGACGGAAATGTGGATAAATTACTTCTAAAATGCTTCCTTTCTCATCCCTATCCCATTAGAATAACTATCATATATGTGTGTAACCTTAACAGGTGGTCTTATCTGGTGATAAAAAATAAAAAAATAAATATACTACATGTATATGTGTAACGAACATTCAACTCTTGAAACTTTCAGTTTCAAATCCCACAAACTTGGGAACCAACACTTGGATGGGTGAACAAAATGAGTTAGATGTGAGTGCGATGCTCTAGTGATATTGGAGAATACGTTACATGTAGAAATATCCGCCCAAGTTCCAAAAACAAACTTGATTTAAATTAAATTTAAAAAATCTTCTGAACCAGCAAAAAATGCCAGTTTACCTAGATTCATACGGATATATTGTTATATCTCCCCTTTCCAACCGATTTTCTTTTTAACCCCTTGCTGGAAAGAACTTTGATTTTTATTTCGTTCAAACTGAGGGATTAAGGGGGATATTATGTCGGCTACCTCCCCCTTTGTATTATAGGGACCCCTGATCCTCAATTTTGGGATTTCACACTTCACCAACACAATTGCTTTTGTTGTGAGGGGTGAATCAGTGTCGATGGAATTTTTTATTGATCTTTACAGAGCCTGCTGGAACGGTTCTACCTTAACTCTGCCTGAACAGGGGGGTGAGGTTGAGGGAAAGTTAGAACCACAGATGGATGTGATAGTACCTCAAAAGAAAATTTAAAAAAATTAAAGAGATGAAATCAAATAACAAAGTCCAGCATAAACGTGTGGTTAAAAAAAGATGAACACAAACATATACAACATTTTTGTTTTTATAGGAGAAAGCCTTTATATGTCTACTTAACTTCGAAAAATTTAATTTTCTTTTCTATTAATAGGTAATAAATATATACACAGCCTAAAAAGTTATTGTTTGATAATAACTTTAAAAAATGAAGTAAAAATGTAGAGAATATGAAGGTGGAAAATCAAACTAGCTAATTTTAGTAATAGAGGGACAAAAACCAGCGTATATTACATAGGAAAGTTGAAAAATATGTTAGCAAATTAATTGAAGGTTTTTGAACAAATATTACTTACTTATTTATTTATATATAAAAACTTTTGTCAAAATAAAAAAAACACAAACATAAAATTCGAAATAAAAGGAAAATAAAATGTTTGTCAGATCTTAGATTAGATAATATAAATAGATAAATAAATAGAGCTTAAACAAGAATATACATTATATGTTACTCCAGTTTACCTCCGGGGAACGCTTGTGCTATTCCTAGAGATTAGTAAGGTAGAACTTTAGTAGAAATGTAACTGCATTCACGTAGAGGGAGAGTGTGAAACTATTTAGGATACACCCGACCTGACACACATGAAAATGACCCCATTTATTATGAGACTACTATCGATGCGGGTGAATAGTAATTATTTATGTTGTAAATCATGTAAAAAAAGTATTAGTTTTGAACAACCACAGAGCTGCTTTGGGTGCAATATTTTTTAATAATTAATAGTAATTTGAAAGAAAACTAACACTTGTACAATTTGTGAAGTATTTGTGCTAAAAACTAAAATGTCGGGAAATTCAGAAAAACTCTTTATCATTAAAGTAATTAATTCCATTGATAAATTATATATTTTTTTCATTAGATTACATCACTTAAGTATTATATTAGATGTCAGAAAAATATGTCTATAGATGTTTATTTAATAAAACATAATACAAATTATTCTAGATTGGTTTTGATGTATGTGTCACTTATAGATTCATTAAAAAATGATACAATAAAAGGGTATAAATAACAATATAATTACAAAATAGAATATAAAATACATTGACTATTGCAATACTTTACTATTGTATTTAATATACAATGCAACTATTGTTAAAATTGATATAATATGTGATAAACAGTTAAAAATATAATAGTATATGGTAAATTGAAATCGAAAATACATTTTGAAAATATGTTTTTATTTTCAATAAATATGTTAGGAACTAAAAAAAATATTCCAATTCGTTAAGAAAAGATGTTTGTTTTAATTACCATATTTGTAAAACTTGTGATATTTAAAATCCATTAATTCCATTGTGGAAAGATCTTTCCTTTTCTCCGAACGTAGCCTGTTAAATGAAGTAATCTCCGTAAGCTATTCCAAACTTGCAATGTCCTTTAACTTTCTTCCTTTGGTTAATACATGGAAGGTAATCGACTCCCCAAGGTCACTGAAACTGTTCCTAATTTCTACCTTTGTAGGATTCACTGCACTAACGCGAATCCCTGATAATTTTGTTATTTGAAATTTAGTAGTACTAATAAACTTGTCAGCTTCAGAAGCTAGATCAAAAAAGTACTCAGGTTTCATTGAAATAACCATAAATGGCTTCTTTATTTTAGATGACCTAACAACATCTTGTATTTCTTCAGGAACCATCGCGCTACATTTTTTTTCAATAACATCAAAATCTCTCACATGGCATATAGCTATGTCCAGTTACAAAAAACTACCTTTAGCAACTAAATAAATAAGTGCCATCACTAACATACGATTTTTATTTTGTCCAGCTCAGTTTTCCACCATACTCTCACTTTCTTCTTGGTAGTAAATCCTGACATCACTTTTTTTTAAAAAAACATGAAGCTATTTCTTTGCCACCACGCCCTGCAATTCCCTCATGCCACTTAAACATATAACTGTCACCAGAGTCCCCTATATTCATTGTTTATGAATGGAGAAGCTTAAAAGTTAGAAATAATATTTAAGGTAAGGATATATCTATCCTTACCTTAACGCAAATTATATATATATATATATAATTTGCGTTTTACTACCCGTTTGGGTTATACGCCAGTACGAATACAGCCGTATCAAGTGTCATATTGTTAAATTGAAAACTGATCAGTAAAGGGTTCCGAGTTCTATTCTCATGTTCAGGTGTATTAAGATTTGATTAATTGTGTAATTTTTTTATTCGTTATATAGTTAAATAAGTACTATTGTAACTAATTTAAATACTATGCTTAGTACGATACTTGTTAAGAATGTTGTAGGTTCTTCTCAGCTGATGCAAAAGTTCCTGTCAGAACACAAAAATAGGATTTCGGACCTACTAGTTGTGAGTGAGCTCAATATCAGTTATCTGTATACAGGTCATTAGATAATCAAAAGGAGTTTGCGAATCTTCAAAATATCGAAATAAATGTCAAGTTTCCCTTAGCAACCACCTCGAAGCTGATATTAGCATCTTCGAAATATTTCGAATGAAGAAGAAAACTTAAATATCTTATGAACAGATATGAAATATCTCACTATGACATAGGCCTATTACATTATTGAATCGTTTTTAAAACGGCAACTAAATAGTATTTTAACGATGACTAGTAACCTGCTTCAGTGGCCGAACTGTCTATGGTGTCGGATTCGTTTTATCCTGGCCCTCTGATGGCGGTGAGATCGAGGTTCAAATCTTATTTGGGTTTACTGAGGGTGGGTTTTTTCAAAATATTTGTTCACTCTCCCTCCAAGAAAATATGTGCACATTTCATATAAATATAGCTTCCATAATCTCTTAAACCATTAGCCTAATTAGTACATGGGTGTATAGACCGAACAGGTAGTAAGAGGTGGTTCTAAAAAAGTAATTATCATATTATACGTATAACCTGAATAGGTAGTGAGACGCGGCGATTAAAAAAAAAAACACCGACTAGTGATTAAATGACATCCATAACGTCAGAATAGATACATTCAGATATGTCAGCGTAAAATAATAGAATGTGCTTTGTTTTGTTTTTTCTGCAAGCCTTTCTCTCTACCTCGATACACTCGATGTGCAATTTAAAAAATAAAAAGTATTGCTTTGTGACAGCAAAAAAGAGCTTATCTTTGGCTTTGACTGTCATCTTTCAAGCTTTGTTTCTCATTTAAATAATGACCTTTGCTCATCCATATACACATAATGTATAGTAGGTGATGCATTGTGGTAACATCTGTTCATCCTCTAAGGTACCAGGCTTACCTTGATGAGTTACACTATGGTGTATCTTAAAATATAAGGCCATAGAGTATACAGTCAAGGCAAGACTGCCAACTTTTAAGGTAAACGTATATATAACCCATTTCGGTGGCGGTATTGTCTAAGGCGCTACTCTCATAGTAAACTAGACTTCCGATGACGGGGTGATCGAGGTTCGAATCTCGGTCGGATGTACCGAGGGTGGTTTTCCAAAATGGTTTGCCAGGCAGATGCGGGTACGCTTCCTTTAAATAGAACCTTCCTAATCCCTAATACTATTAGCGTGATTAGTATATAAACGTATAACCCGTACGGGTAGCAAGACGCGGTGTTAAATAAAATAAAGCATACACCCCTCCTCCCCCCAGAGATAATATTGATAATCTTTGTACTACGAAGATAATTAAAGATTTTTTTATTTTTTGTTAGATATATACACACTTATATTATTCTATCAAAATGATTGACAAAAATAAATCACGTTATTTTGCGAGACGAGAAGCAATCTCTATTAATGTTGTTTAGTTACACTAGCAGTGTTTCAACAAACTCACGGCGAATGGATTACGAATAAATATTTGATTTTCCTATGTTTGACTTGAATAATCCGATTTTATTTATAGGGATATATTTTTCTTTTAGTGTTTACTCTCTTGATATGGTGTCAATATATATTTTTTTCTTGTAAATTATTATTCTAACACAAGGGGTGCCGAAATATTATTCTATGCCCCGCGTATCATCCATTCCGAGTTACCTGCATTTAATTACATTATTATGGTAGGTTTATAGATGGTCGGGCTCTGTGGAATAGTGGTCAGTGTTTATGGCTACAGATCCAGTGGTCCCGGGTTCTATCCCCATTTTTCTGCTAAGCAGTGGGTCTGGAACGGGATCAACTAATACTCGTGAGGACCAATGGGGAGTTACTTGGATGAAAAATAAGCGGCTCCGGTCTAGAAAGCCGAGATTAACGGTCCGAGGATTTGTTATGCAGATCAGATTAAGTTATCTATACTAGCCAGCGGATGGTGACCGCTTGGTTGTAGGCAAGATTGATCTACTCCCAAATAGTGAATCACGTTTAATGAGTCTAAAATAAATTATTGATAAATGGGAGACTTTAGGCTAAACCGAGATTAACTTGACCAAGGTTGTTTATTTATGGTTCTGTTTTGTAATCATCTATGACTTAGTGAATCTCCCTAAAATTAACCCTTCCTGTCTCTTCCTGTCTTGAAACATTAGCTCATGTATGTTCAATATGTCCTGGAAAAGCGTAGGGAAAAAAAGTAACTGTTGTTATAAAAATTAGTTTACCATGCAAACCCTTATTTGTTGGACCGTGATATAATTTGTTCGGGCTACATTCACATGCATTGACTACGCTAGTGTATTAGGGATGAGGAAGGTTGACATTTGATTAAATGTACCCTCATTTTAATGGAGCGAGAGAGGAAAACCATTTAAGGAAAATCAGCATAGGTACATCCAGTATGGATTTGAACCCTTATATCTGCGTTATCGGCCATATATCTGCGTCATCGGCCATTCAGTCTTTTACAAGAGTGACGCCTTAGACCATTTTATCACCAAAGCGGATTTTAATTATTTTTATCTATAGTAGTAGTGATATCTCAATGGATTGGTATGGTCTACTATTGCATATTCTATTGTGGTTTGGATTGAAAAGCGTTCAACATATATATCTATTTTTTTTTTTTGCATTCTGAGACCAATTCCTTCTCAAATGTATTTATTATGTTTATGAAAGAGTTCGAAACCTTTTAACGGGCCATTTTCCCCACCATCGTGCTATTTTATATGTTTATTTACATACGGTTTCTTTATAATAAAATAAAGAAAACAGACTGTGCATATAGGAAAAAGGCTACTTATTAAAAGGCTATAAAAAATGCAATAACATTTTTGTTTACTTTAAAGAAAATATCAAGAATTATTTTTAAGGAAGTAATTTGTCTCTATAATAGCTTCTTGTTTTAAAGACTGTGGTGTTGTAAATATTTCAACGCTTTTGCTATACAGTACTGTGCGTTTTGGTTTTTAGCATCCATCCATTTCAAATTAATTTTTAATCAAAGTTAAAATGAAGCACTTCAATCATGTTGTTACCGCCCATAAAAGACTTTGAGATCTCCTCTCACGCAGAATTCTATGTATTTATATTTACTGTTTATCAAATTTTCAATAGCATCATTTAGAGTAAAATTTTCCTCAAACATGTTTGCATTCATCTGTCTCTTCGGGTCTCTAACAATCAAAGCATTTGTTTTCTAATTTTAGATGTTTTTGTCCGATGTATAATCGACACTCGCCTCGGTGGCGTAGTTGGCTAACGCGCTAGTCGTGTTGAGCTTGACTGCCGAGGACGAGGAGATCGAGGTTCGAATCTCAGTCGGGTGAACTGAGGGTGGTTTTCCTAAATGGTTTTCCACTCTCCCTCCACGCAAATGCTGATTCACTTCCTATACATTCAACCTTCCCAATTCCTAATCCATTAGCGTAATTAGTACTTAAGCGTATAACCCGAAAGGGTAATAAGACGCGGTGCTAAATAAATAATAGATAAAAAATATATAATCGATGCTTATTCTAAGTAAGTAATTGTGTTAACTAAATGATACTTTATTATATTTTTGAATTGATGTATTTCTTTCAATGCGTGACTGTTATTGGTCTTTGTGACTTATTGTAAGAAATTTAATATATAGAAATTAAATTAATTTACATAACTTCCTTTATCATAACAAGAAGTATGGTAATTACGAAATTTAAAACATTTTTATTTTAAAAAAAAAGTGTCAATTATATATCATTATAGTCTCAGACATTGAAATATATATCTGTGGCAATGCAAAATTATGTACTAAATTTATATAGACCATGTCAGGTTAAGAAATGTTACCTTGGGTTGTATGAAGTTGTACTTATTACAATAGTTACCAAAATATTTTATTCTATGATGTAATTACTTTAATAATGGCAAAACAATTTGTGCAGGTGCAGATCAACGAGTTAATTTTGCAACCACAACCTCCGCATTTTGCAATGTGTAGTCATTTCATTTCATTATTTTCTTTGGCTAAGGTATTTAACCTGCACTTTCTGAACAAACTTACTAGAGTGCCTTACTTCCCCTCCGAAGACAGTTGTGATATGGATTTTTATCGCTCAAGAAAAATATGTCAACCCCATCTGGGTTTGAACCCACGAACATCGGGTCCTGAAACGAGAACCTTACCCCAAGAACATTGAGGTTGAGCTCTTTGTAGTAAAAATGTTTATTCTAAAGCTAATTGAATTAAAATAAAATATCTTCATACAAATTTGTAGAGAAAAAATAATCAAAACATGGATGTGTTTAAGAAGGATAGAGAGGTTTTTGATTTTGGAACGAATTTAAAGAGTTACAAATGATTGATTTCACTAAGGAAACCGTGATTTTATATAGGTAATATAACATAGCTTTATATTAATCGTAATGGTTATTTAACTTTAACATAAATAATTAAAAACAAGTTACTTTATTTAAAATTAGGAGTATCATTACAGGGAACTAGTTCTACTATCGATTTTTTTTTAGAAATAGCCGACTTTAAAAGGGTGACACTTAGTAATTTGTTAGTTCCAAAGTTGGTAATGTTCTTGTAGCCCTCTCTCGACAGCTACTCAACTGGTTGTATAAAAACCCTCGATGATTATCAAGCAGGGGGTGGATGTTTAGGAGGGAGTGAAACCACCTTCACAGATTTTCCTCTTCCTTTTAATTAGGAGCACAAACATTAGAGGGCGTTCCGCCAGACTTTCATTCAGTGTGTTCAGAGGCTTGACGTCGAGTTTGCGTCGGGCGATGATGTCAAATGGAAACAAATCTTTCAGCCACGACTGCCGCTGGACTGCCGCTCAAGGGTACCGTTTACAGAGGGCAAATAATTCCAAACAATCCCTCATGCGTGAATGTCAGGACGCTAATCTACCTCCTATTTTGTAGGGACTCGTCCAAACCAGACCTACAGAGGATTTTAATTAGTGACGAACCCGCTCCGGTGGCCGAATGGTTTAAGGCGTTAATTTTTATATTGCAACAGATTGAACGAAAAACCAGACATGCGACTCAAACTATTTTTTTTTTTTGCGTCTTACTTCCTGTTCGGGCTATACGCGTGTATTACGTTAATGATTATAGGGATTGGTAAAGTTATATTAAGAGGAAGTGTACCCACATTTGAGGGGAGGGAGTGTGGAAAACCATTTTGGAAAACTACTCACAGTACACCCGACCTAGATTAAAACCTCCATCTCCCCTTTATCAGCAGTCTAGTTTATTTGAGAATAGCGCGTTAGACCATGCGACCACCGAAGCGGGTGAAACGGTTGCTCGATTCTCTCATGATCAATAGTTTGGTTGGGTTTTTTTTTCAAAATACACTCTTAAACTTGCAGTTTCCAATCAGATTGTTTGGGATTAGACCATTATATGCTTCCCATTTAGTCGTCGGATGGCGATGACTATTCGAGGTTTGGGAGTCGTCGTGAAGACAAACTTTACATCTCTGGAGAAAGCTGTTCGGGTTTTGGAACGCTACGGCAGCGAGTATCGATTGGATGCAGTCGTAAACCTGTTGCCATGATGGTAGAAGGGCTCATGTCCGAACATGATAAACAAATTCGGTCGTCAATCTCGAAATATACATAGCTTCCCAGTGACGGAGAAGATCAAGGCTCGAAATATACTTGATTTCTCAGTGAAGGGGAAGATAGAGGCTCGAAATTTCGCTGGGTTGATAAGTTATTTGCCCATACCATCTCCAAGCTAATGCGGGTGAACTTCCTTCTAAAAATTATTTTCCTTCTTATTGGTGATAGATGCACCAAAGAAAACAAATCTTTAATTTATACTTACATGAAAATAAGTATTATATGTTCATTGTAAATTAGATATTTTCTTACATGCGAAAATTAATTAACTTTTATATATTTGTCCGCCTGACAAATATTTCTTGTCGCTTTTGGAAGTTATGCAACTCGATTTAACCAATTTGTCTATATACATAATTTAAAACGGATGAATACTGGAACGTTTTTGTTTTTTTGTAGCTTAAAAAAATCATAAAAGGCTTTTATTACCATGAACCCATTAGGACACAACAGGGGTTCATTGTCAGTTGAAACTTTCTAGTCCAAAATACGCAACTTAAAACTATTCACTGTTAAGATTCATATAATTAAAGTACCGGTCCCCGTCGTGTAGTGGTCAATGCCTATGGCTACGAGCCTTAGGGTCCCGGGTTCGATTTCCGGTTGGTACCTTGGGTATTTTTTCCCGAAAGAGGAACTACCCCAACTGTCACTAGGGTGGGGTTAACTAGGCTTAAGTTAGATTTAAGTGTTTTCACTATCACTATCATCATCATCATCATCATCACCATCACCTCATCTCATCTCATCGGGACATGGAAAGACCCTCCACAAAAATTATGTACGATCAGTAAATTCAGGCGTCCCCTGGACAACGGTACATTAGTACTGACTTATCTTTATACTACTGGGCTACGGATAATGTAGCCCGGAAGCGAAATATTAGTGATATCTAACTTAAGGATATAATCCTTGATTCACGAGGATTTATATATATATATATATATATAATATATATAATACACTAAGTATTATTTTTGGCAATACATTTAATAACATGTTAAAGAAATACAAAAATATTACTGTACAACTCTAAGAAATATACTGGAAAAATGTAACTCTAAAACTATTATAGATATTTTAATAGCTATTTATTTGTGTGGCAGAAATAGTTTGTGTTACACATAAGAGTACTCTTTCCAAGCTTGTGCTGTGCGTTCGTCTTCTTTCCATCAATACACGTTTCTTCGTCAGATTTATGTCGTTTCTGCGGTATATATTTTTTTGTGCTACTTTTTTTTTTTATTATGTAGACTATATGAGCCTTAGCCATAAAGTGCACTGCAGTGTCATATAAAGTACAGGCATGACACAACGTGCGTTAACTGCTTACCAAGAGCATTTCTTCTAGCCACGTCGTAAACAAAATGAAAAATTATCTTTAGAAAAAAAACTAATGAATGGTTTTATGATAGGGTTTTAAAGTTGCATAGGGACTATTATACCTCTTCTGTGGGAAAGGAAATTAAATAATAAAAAAAAGGCCACGAATTAGCATAAAACATGTATTGTTTATGGCTATGATGCCAGCTTTTATTTGAATAAGTAATAACTAGCAGGTATATAGCTTACAAAATACACCCATGTTGACGCTAGAAAAAGTATTCGTATCATTTTATAGTCACATTTAGAGTATTTGAATGATTTGATCTCATCATAGCTCTTATTGTGTATTTCCACAAATAAGTTTTTAGCTTAAATGGTATAACGCGTGGCAATTTTAACACCTTAATCTATGTGTAGAGTAAGATAAAGGTAGTTAATGTAAATGCACCTGAACTAGTGTGGAAATGGAGTGAAAAACAAATTCACAAAGATTTTATTGCAATTTATATATAAACCTTGTTTTTTTAAATCATCACGTTACTACCTGTTATGGTTAAAAGCATATATTATAATTGCTCTAATGGGGTAGGAATGAAAAAGGAAGCTTTTCAGAGGGAATCTACTCGCATTTTCGTGGAAGAAAAATGGTAAACCATTTATGAAAAACCACATTCATTAGACCCGACCGAGATTCAAACTGAGATATCCCCATCATCAAGAAGCAAGTCTAACACAAGAAAGACGCCTTAGACCATTCGGCCACTGGAGCAGGTCAACCCTAATAAAGATTAACTCATTCTTAAATGGAGACTTCTTAGTAGGCCCTAAACATTGTAATTAACTTAACCAAAGTGGTATTCAAGAACTTGATGTATCTAGATTAATCAATCAATTCTAAATACTAAAAATGTATATAACATATTTACAATAGGTAGGCCTATATTTTTGGTAAAATTCTTAATTTATAGCAATTTTTTGTATAAGATTTGTTATCAAATTTAATAAATGGAATGATATTAAAGGATAATTAAGTATGAGAAAACAAAGGTTGAACTACAAAATATATTATGACTTTCTGCTTTCATATATTTTCAGGAATTAATTTTTACAATTCGTTTGACTAAATATAAGAAAGTCGGGGCCATTAGAGTGCAGGGCCCATCCCTACAAAATCGAATTATATAAAATTCAAATCAGTATCCCCTTTTAATAAAGCTTCGACACATTTGTTATCTTTAATTAGCCTTGTTCCTTAATCTTTACAAAAACTCCACATTGGACATTAGGAGAGCTTACTTTATCCCCTAGTCTACTAGTAATAATTAATGCGGCATTGGTCACGCGGTATAAGGCATCTCTCACAGTTGATTGGATTAAACTTTGATGGGTCCGAAATCCTGGTATGGCGTTGTTTTCTCTAAATGATCTTTACTCTCTATGCAAATGTGGGTACATTCTTTCTAAATTCCACCTAATCTATTAGAGTAAATATTTAAACGGCCCGAATGGTTAGCAAGACTATGTACACATAAAAACAAATCCTGTATGACATTTAACCACAGTAATTCGTTTGACAATTAGGGTCAGTTTCATAGTCAGATTTAGTACGCCTAAAGTGCTAGTCGATACTAAATACAGGACGACACCTACCTAGACCAAAATGGAATGGGCCAGTTTCGCATATGAAACTGGCCCATTCCATTCAATTTCAGGTAGGTGACGTCTTGTATTTAGTATAGCACCGCACTTGAGGCGTACTAAATCTGACTATGAAACTGGCCCTTAATCTAGAGCTAGGCCTAACTGATTTTACTTGGACTCCCTGTTGGTTGCACACGCAGGTGTTAGCGTTCGTGTATGTTCAAATCCTTCTTATTGTTCTAAGTAAGGTAAATGTTTGGGGAGTAACAGAATTTGTTTATTCTATTTCCTTTAAATAATATTTAATTTTTGTTTTATTCCTCCCCCTCCGTCAGAATAGAGATATCAGGCCAATGACTAACCTAACCTAACCTGACCTAACCTAACCAGCCTACCAACATTCCTTTATACTAGTAGTTCTGAAACAGTACCGATCAAAAAATAAACGTCATATACGTTCTCTCATTGACTTCCAGTTGCTAGTATCAAGGTTTTGACTAGCCGACGGGCGCTAACACTAGCGGGTTTATTTTAGGCGGGCACTAACGTCTCGTATTTTTCCAAAAGGCGCTACAAACACGAGCGCAACCAACACGACACCTTTTCTTGCTGCATCGCTGACAATTTCGGGATTCGATTTCACGGGGACGAAGATGTCCGAGTGTTTAGAAGCTGTGTATGATCTATAATTTAGTTAGTTCTTATCGAGTTATTAAGACGAGAATCTGTCTGATCGTGTGAGCACGACTGATACTTTAGGAATTTTTACTTTAATTGTAATTTTTTTTATCTGCATCTCTTCTTACTGGTCCTCCAAGCCAGACGCACATTTAAATTAATGGGGTAGGGACGAGTAAGTTACGTGTTAGGAGTAATATTCTAATTTTATTGGAGGAAGAGTGGGGAAAACTATTTAAAAAAATAGCTTAGTACAACCAGCAGGGATTCTAGGCCTGACCTCTCAGACAGGGCAATATTTACTCCTTAATTGAAGTGCAAACACCCTCTTACCCCATTTTAACCCCTTTTGACGAAACCGTGATTATCCCGTGTATTAAACTTAGTAATAACTTTTTTTTCTTTACAGAACTAAATAATTAAGATAAAATATTAATAAGAAAAAATAATGTCTGATATTTACGCCTTTATTTAGTACTTTAAACAGCTTCAGGCTAAAGCGTGCGTTGTTCATCTGGCATAAACCATGTAGAGTTCCTATAAAGGGGTTGGAGACTGATTAATTGTTATCCAAGTCATCCCCATCTGTGTTCCTTCTCTTTGTGTTGGGACAATTTATCCCCGGGACTAGGGGAGGGGGAGGGGATGGGCTGGTAATAACGTGATCAAAGAATCGCATCAAAAAAAATCCTCACTTCCCCCTCTCTTCATAACTTTTGCGCAGGAAAGTCCGAGGGGTGTTTTTAAATATTTTTTTTTT
>CABFWB010000509.1:104297-129965 GCA_902151455.1 Timema bartmani
GGGGGGGGGGGGGGATATGATGTGTCTACGTAACGCTTCGGGTCTGTATTTGAAATGTTTGAAAGGGTAACATGTTTCGTTCAAGGGGAGGAAAACTTAATGTAAATTATTTTAAAAAAATCAATTATTTAAATAAAAATAAGACCGTATAGTTGGTTTAGCAATAATATATGTATACATATATGTATATGAATTTTTTTTCTACGAATACGTTAGTTTTTCACCCCAGGCAAGTACCCGCTCAAGCTATACGTATTGATCTACAATAATTACGTCAATGGAGTAGGGACAATGAAGGTATAGTTTTAGAGGAAATATATTCTAACGTTCGCGTGGAGGGAGGATGGGGAAACAATGTAAGGACCAGTATTCATACCCCGATCTGCGCCTCACCGGCAGTCCAGTCTAACACGAGTGTGACGCATTAAGCCGCGCCTCCACTGAGTCGACAAAGTGTCGAGCAACACGTGGATAGGATTCCTTCGTCCGCACTGAATCGACAAACACTCCAGTTGAAAGCAAAATTTTTGACGAGGAGGACGTACTTATTGCTTGTGCCACATTCACTATTATTGCATCAAAAAAAGAGTCTAAATTGCCGCGTAAAATAAGATTTTGTGTACGACCAAGTCTTCAAAGTAGAAGTAGATACAGTGGTAGGGATTTGATCAAAGATTTAAAACAGGATGATGTCGATATTTTATAGCTCGAATACTGATGGGATCGTGGCTTCCGAAATTTATTTCAGATGTCCGAAAGTGAGTTAATTTTTTTTTTTTTTAATGATAGGACCAAAGATATGTAAACGGGACACCAATTTCAGACAAGCCAGTCCCATTTTCTGATTTCTCTTGAAAATTGACCTAAAAGATTTCTTATCTATTTTCTCAACACATCTTTGTCCACATGAAACTCGCAAGCAGTTGCCATCAAGGCATCGTGCCTTTTATTTCTGTCTTAATGATCTTTACTTTTAGTGTCCCATAAGTGTGTGTGGGATCGAAAAATTTAAGTAAAAAGAAAGCACCTTTTGGTTATCCCACTCAATTTTATAAAATAATAAAAAGCAACTCTACCTTACGATGGTTGAATATCGACTGAGACCTGAAACACGTCCCCACTACAAGAATAGACTCGACATCCTTTGATATTTACCGACACTAGATGGGAAACCAATCAACACGTCGATCGATAAAGTTTTTTGAGCGGCTCCTCTTTCTCGACAATGTCGACTCAATGGGGAAGCGGCGTTAGACACTGCGATCACCGATACGGGCTCAGTTAAATGTTGTTCTTAATAAAATCTACAAGATGGCCCACGGAGAAGTAGACCGCCTCCTATATCCAGCAGGCGCCTCACTCTGAATTGGAGGAGATCAATCCCCCTCCGTCTTGTGCTTTACACAAGCAATTCACTTACTCATTCTTCATGTCACAATATGTGTGGAAGGGGATTGACCTCCTCCAATTCAGAGTGAGGCGCCTGCTGGATATAGGAGGCGGGCTACTTTTCCGTGGGCCACCCTGTATCATTTGTTCAAGATAGTAATAAATTGATACAATTTTTTTTAAAAGTAATACAAGTTAATTAATTTATTCAAAATTTTTGTTGTTAGTAAATTAATTCAATATTTTAAAAATATGTTAATATCTTGGTCGAAATATGTTATGCAATTGGGGCTGGACTTCTCGTACTTATAGTTAATATGATTAAATTTTTGATCAAGTAATATAATCTGCACTTTCTAAATACACCGACTATATTATAACGTGGGTGACCTGCGGTCTAGGGGGTAAGGTGTCTGACTTCTGTGCCGGGGGTCTGGGGTTCAATCCTCGGTCCCGGCACAGATTTATCTGATAACCCAAACCCTTCCTTCACCTCTGACAAGACGTTTATTAATCACAACTTGTAAATGTGTGGAATGTCAGGCCTCGTCCGCGGTTCGGATCCCACGTTAAACTGTAAGTCCTCCATTTCATCTCACAATCACCCTACCATTACACATTGGTGTAAGTGCGTATGAACCAAACGGGTAGTAAGATGCGGTGATAATAATAATTATATTATAACGTGACTTGGAGCCGTTTCACCCTGGGCAACTATCGGCCGCTAACAATTGCTGGCCGACTATCACTCTGTTTATTAACACAGTTGGGGGTTTCAACTGAGTCTCCCGACCTGACAACAGTCCCTCAGAAGTTGCCGACTATTTGCGAGTTGGGTTGTTGTCGAGCACCCGGCGATTGCTTGGTTAATAATTCACGTGTTATATCGTTTCTTTCCCACGGGGCAACAATAGTCGGCTGGTCTCCCAGGTAGTGTCAACCGCCAAGATAAATGTCGAATTTTGTTCGTGATACGGAAGGCTCTCTCTTTCTATTTGGTTATCTATTGCTTGTTTTCGTCCGTGGTTTGAACCCGGGCTGTTCCAGAATTTCTGTGAAACAGTTAGTCTAGAAAGGGGTCAGTCAACTTAGCCTCATGAGGTCAAATGGGGAGCTACTAGAAGGAAAAAGTAGTAACTCCGGTCTAGAAAACAAGGATTAACTGCTGGAGGGTTAGTTGTGCTGACCGCTTGACGTCTTCTATCCACAGATGTTGGTATTATTCTCGTCAACAGATGGCAGCCACTCGGTCAGTGTGGCTCGATTGTGGGCTGAAGCCATGGAATTGTTTTTCAGTCAAATTCTCTACAGGTGTTATAGAAGAAGCCATTTTAAAACAGCTCATTATAATACGGATGATGATAGCAAATCTGCACTCGTCTTGTAAGTTTAGTTCGCCTTCTCATAAAGCGCCCTAGAAAAATAACCTCGTCCTCCGAATTTATCTCAACTGACCAATTTTTTCGTGTAGGGCCTACCCTGGTTGAGTTGGTACTAATTTTTCTTAGCAATTAAAGTTGCCGGTAGTTGCCTGCTAACTCAACAGCAATAGGCCAGCGATTGTTGCCTGGTGATATTTTCTTAATGTGAAACATTAAAAATACAGTTTACTTTCTCTAAATTCTAGATTCTTTATACATAGCCAAGAAGATTAAATAAACGGATGGGTAGTAAGGCTCGATGACCTATGCCCCCGAAAAAATATGTCCTATACTAAACCGGTTAGTTTATTAGTACCTTGATTTATCCTTTAAGTGATTGTGTGTGTTATTTTATTTCCAGTGTTGTCGGCACAGAAGGAGTCCCCGGCAAGCAACAATGCCCTGGAGTTCTCCGGGTCGCGCTCCGGGCCTTATTTCGACAAGCTGGCGTCCAAGAACGTGACGGCGCTCCTAGGAAAGACGGCGTACCTCAACTGTAGGGTCAAGAACCTCGGCAACAAGACGGTGAGTGAACAACCTTCTTCGGTGCGAACTTAAAAACCACCCCGGAACCAAAACCTTACTCACCAACAAACTACCCGTTTGGATTACACGCATACATACTAATTACGATAAACTGTCAGGGTTTGACGAATGTATTTATAGAAATTGTGCCCGCATTTGCGTCAAGGGATAGAAATGAAGCCATATAGGAAAAAAAACCACCCTCATTACACCAGATTTGGGATTCGAACACCGATGTAATTGGCAGTCCGCTCATGAGAGTGATGGTTTGGACCGGGCGTTTTCAACTTGCGTGCCACTTGCAGCCCCCAAGTTTACTTTGTGCTCAAATTGAAATACTTCAAATGGTAGAAATAAACAACAAATGAGGCTCTTGGAGTCTACTTTAAATGCTCACTAAAATCTGTGTAGTTCCCAGAAATGTAAGTATAATGCTACTTGTGTGATGTATTGATAGGTATATGTGGGTGTGGCTATGCGTATGTTTATGCCTATGTGCATGTACCATATTTGGGCATTAGGTCATACACATCTCATGTGAAGCTCCCGGTAAATTCCCCAATAACTTATGCAACCCTCAACTGGAAGGAAGTTTGACATTCCTGCCTTAGACCTTTCAACCACCGGATAGTGTCCGATGTTTTTCATTTAGTTTAGTTAAACAAAGGTTTAGACTCTCATCTGTGGATACACAGTCTAAAGTATCAGGCTCGAATATATTGCTTGTGACGAGGAGGTGGAGATTCAAAGCTCGTACAGAAGCACTGGAAGTGGTATCCCAAAAATTAAATATCACTGGTTCTACCCTTCCCTATCTATACAAATGTGGGTGCACTTCAACAAATATACTCTTTATATCCTTACCCGAAATACTATATTCCAAAACAAACAAATAAATAAACGACCTACGTAATACAAACACATAATTATCACTTTATGTTTAACTCTCTTAACGTGTTTTAACAAACCTCACAGTTAAAGCAATGACATTTTCCAGGCATGATTGAAGCACCCATTAAAAGTCAGTGACGCAAACAATTCCTTGATCAAATATCATAGAATCCACTATAGGATATATCCTGTAAAGGTTTTTTTACTAATTTTACAAAACTCCTGAGCAGAAATTGGAATTTGTAGGGCCATTAAAAATTAATAATGAAACTATTAGAATCTTCAAATACTGGGTGGTTTCAACTCTTAGATAATTAAGTTACGGTACTTTACCTACATGTTTTCTCAAAATTTTCTACTAGAAATAATAGAAAATATATTAAATACATTATAACCCTGTTATTTTTAGATGATTCACTAGTGTTCAAATAATGTTTAGTGATAGTTTTAGATATAATTTTAAAATATATATGTAGAATAAATTATATATAGCCTTTTAAATCTATTAAAATAATAATTATTATTAAAGTGTCTGGTAAATTAATAAATGTGCTAATACATAATAAAATATTATAACTAAACAATTAAGCTTACTTAATCATATAATTATTTTGTTTAGTTAGAAAATCCTAGATAATAACTTTGAGAATATTGTCTCTGGGGGGATTTCTGGATAAATTCAATAAAAAGGAATAGTTATTGAAATCTTATTTTTATAATAGGATGTACTACTAGGAATTTCCTAGATTTTAACATGTCACGCAGGATAAGATTTATGTAAGTAGTTTAAATATATTTTTTAATGAACTGCCTTATTATTTCCTTATAGAATATAACCAAGTAAGAATGTTTTTTTAGGGCCACGACTTACTACTTGTTTAGGTTATGCTCTTATGTACTAATTATGCTAGTGATTTAAACGATGATTGCGTCTATATTTAGAGGAAGTGTACCCGCGTTTGCGTGTAGGTAAAATTTAGAGCCATTTTTTAAAAATCATCTTCAGTTCACTCGACTGAGATTTGAACCTCAATCTCCCCGTCATCGGTGATCTAGTCTACTGCTAGAGTAGTATCTTAGACCATGCGGTGACCAAAGTGGTTGAATTTATTAATATCTTAGGTTAATATCTTAGGTAAATGCTTAAATATTATACTAAAAGAAACGTTTCCTGAAGGTGGAATATAAAAAAAATTCTTAATTAAAATAGAATTTTTAAAAATATTAAAAAGGTTATATCAGCCCTACCCATAATCACATACATACATATGCATGCAAATTCTGTCCAAAATATCTACAGTAGTTTAGTTTTTCACTTCATAAATATAACTCAACTATATAAATGTATAGGCATATCTATGATAATTTTAATTGTTATGGGAAACTTCATAATATTTTTGAGTTCACTTTAAGATTTTAGACATTACACACATCAATGAATTCCAGGTGTAATATTTTTCTCACCGTTATTCAGCCTCTCAAAGCTCTCAAAGTTATGCTCTTCTAGAATTTAAAAACATCGGCGATCTCTTTAAATGATATTCACTGTCTTTCTGCGATTCTTTTCTATCGATTGAGTTTCTGAGCTCTGGTATAAAGAAAGCACGTCTCGACTTCACCCACGAATATAAAGGCATTGTGTTGATCTTTGATTTCTATCCTGGAAGGATCAAAAATATGAGAGAAATACTTTCTTTGGAAACTGGTCTTTATTTAAGTTCTCCTAGGTTTACTTTTAATGAATTATTGAAGTTTTTTTTCCTGTATGATTGAGTATATTTTTACTCAATTATATTGGATTATATTTTCTTAAATATTCTTGATATCACTTTCCTTACTAAACTAAACTATCAAAATGTTATTCGGACATATATATTAAGTTAAATACAATTAAAATGTTTTACATACCCAATATGTAGGCAATTTTTGCGACAAACTGTAAATTTATTGGATTTTGTTGCTACCAAAATTTTAAATCATATCTGTTCGTCTTAATCCAAAAGTGTTTACTAAAAAAAGTTTTACTCAGCTTTTACTTAACTTATAAAAATCCAGTACTGAATTAATGTATCCTATTTCCCAAATTTGGTTTGGGGACCCCTTTTACCTTGCGGTAAAAATGTGTAAATTAGGATACCTATTATCCCTGTAGATGAGGAGACAAGAATGTATACTCAGCAATCTCTGCGTATCGTAAAAGTTGACTCGAAGATAATTGTAAAGGGCAGTAGTAGCCTTTTCAGTACTGGATATAAATGGAAGTTGGGGGACCGAAATAGTTATTGTATACCAAATAGCTATGGGCGAGCGTGGCAACCATTTTAATTGCCAAAACACTGATTTGGAAGACAAGGGGGAACTACTACATCACAATCCCAAGAACCTGCAGCATTCCCGTATGTAAATAATTTGGCCCAGCAAAGGCAAACAAATCACAAGATTTATTACCTAACGATGGTGAAGATATTTCTGTGTCTATAGTATATACAATAATTATACTCTAGACTAAGAAAACCAAAATGGTTATTGGGGCTTTTTTCCATAATTATTTCACCATTGTTTATCTTTTCACATCAATCAAAGCTTAATTTCACACGTTCTCAAAAGGAAAGTAAAACAGTGCAACCACTTTGAAAATTCATCTATTTTTTCATGGCATTTTGTGTCTATGAAATTGATATTTGTTTTTACATCCATTTGTCATACTATATTTTCCTCGAGTGAGTATTATAAAATGAAAACTAGGTGGGATTCTATTCTTTCTTCTTAATTTCTATACTTTTAACAAGTTACGTAAGTGACGTATTGGTAATGTATCAATATTATTTTGTCACTGGAACTAAATGAAATTTTAAATGTATAAAAATGTAAATTGTCTATACAAATCTAACAAATTTTTGCATAAGATTATTACTATTACTAATAGGTTTTCTCTCTTACGAGAGGTCCATTCCTTTTGTCAGTGAACTTAGACCTCCAATGTTCCCTGTCCTCTGCCTCCTCATTCAACTCCCAGAATTTTCTTCTTTCCTTCAATTCATCCAATATTTGAATTCCCCTTCTTCTTAAACTCCTCTTTCCCTCAACCTTGCTTTGTACCAAAGAATCACATCCAAAATGGGTCTCTTTTCACCCACTCCTATTAGGACTTCATTTGTCACCCTGTCTGTCCGCCTAACCTTCTCAATTCTTCTCTCTTTCGCCATATTTCTAAGCTCTCCAAGTATTTCTTTTTCATCTTCTTGAGAGTCCGTAAGATTGGGATTAATAAAAGAGAAAATTCATTAGCTAGGTGAAATTCTGGAAGTTCTACAACGTAACGTGTTACTAATGACTGACAGATATGAACCTATAAAACAAGCTGCTTTATTGAATAATCACAATTTGGTCTTTTTTTTTTTAGTGACTCTTGTCAAACAATTATATTTCACGGCTAACGTCAATTTATTTTCTTTGAGAATAATGCGGGATATTTAAATATGTAAGTATACTAGTATATAGGGTTATACACTAAACTTCTAATAGTAATAATAATATTTGTGATGGTAAAATAGACCTATATTTCCCAAATTTGTGAAAAATATTATTTTTAGATTAAAGTTCTCGAGCCTCGGTGCTTAAAAAAAAAGTTGTATGAGAGGTGATAAATCATGGGCTACACTTTGTAAGTTAACTCGATTGTGTAAACTATTGAAAACAACAAATTAAAAAAGTTAATTTTTTCAAAGTTGTAAAATAAGCATATAATATATATTTTCTGATGAAAATAGATAGATATATTGGAATATATTAACATGTATTCAAATTCTTTTATGTTAATGTAATACAACATCCACATTGCAATAAAATGAAAAAATATTCTAGTTGAAAATAGTATTGTTTTAAATTTTTAATCAAATAAGTTTTGGCACTAAATTAAAATACTAGTCTACTTTTAATATCTATGAGTTGTTACCCTCGATTGTTTGATATTCAACCCTCTAGCTCAACTGCAGGAAATCGATTAGTGGGGGTAGAGAAGAGAGTTTAACTAGCGAGTGACTAAAGAAGTGAAAATATTTGCCATGGTAATTATTCTCTCCTAAAGGTGAAAAAAAAGCTCATAGTTAAGGGTGTGTTAGGCCTAAAAGGGAGGGGGAAGTGTGGTTTGGAGGTAGGAGGGGGGTGAATCGTATCCTTGGGCCGCACCGAAAATTTCCCCCTGTGTCGTGAAGCGTTGGAAGAGGTAGACAAAGAGAGGGGAAAATTCAGAAGCAAGACAAGGAGATAAAAAAACAGATAAAATTGGTCTGTTTTTCAGGGTACTGAGAGGGCAGGGTAAGAAAGAAAAGAGAACTAAACGTAACCAGCCAAGAGGAAAAGTGGTGTCAGCGGTGGGATGTTCCTTCAGCGAATTTGCTTGAAAAGAAAAACAGTCCATGTAATGTTATATAAAATACTAAAAATCCCCTTGAACTGTTAAGTTCATCCTAATACCACATATCTACATATGTTGTTAATGTAAATAATTTCAGGCGTTTAACTCTGCTATAGTTTGTGCACTACTAATTACTAAAAGTTAGTTTGGATGATATGTATTCACTCGTGTGGTGTGTTTATTAGAATTGAATTATGAGGTTAATATGGTATAGTTCAGCCACTTTAACAAAAATTGAGTTGCATAAACCTGATATCTATTGGTAGGTATGTGATGCTGAAACATTGTATTGAACTTTCAAGATTTTTTGCTTTATCCATAATTTATAAACTAGACAAAATAATCAAATAAATATTCCAGAGGTATGCCAACCATTTCAAAATTCTTAGTAGTAAGATCCACTTTAATGAATTAACGTAAACATACAAATTGATATTTTCTAAATAATGCGAATATACATTTGAGTAGTAACACGTTAATTCCAAAAATATTAAAGCAAAACTATAATTATGATAATATTAGTTATTTCGCTTGTACGGTATACATCTTATTATTATTATTATTATTATTATTATTATTATATTATTATTATTATTATAATTATTATCACATAACTATCACTTGAAATCATTTTAACATATGATCAACTAATGAAACAAAATAAATAATACGACACAACCATAAATATAATTTTTTAGTATTATATTTTGCAACATAGTTATTTTAAATCTTTTTGAGTAAACTTAGATATTAAGTTTTCCTTGTGATTACAAAGTTATTATTTTGTTAATCGTATGAAACATTCATCGGAGATAAAGTTTTCAAAAAAATTGTTAGACCCATTTTGAAAGGAATTGAAAGTTTTAATAATCAGTTATTAGTTAATTACCTACTTTTAAATTATTTTTTTGAGAAATAAACGTAGTACATTTTATTTTATTTTGTCCGTAAATATCAACATACATTCTTCTTTAGTATGTAAAACACTTCCTCGATAGCTACTTTGATTAAAATTGCCAGAGCCATTTTGGATTGGCTTTTCAATTTTTATAAAAATCTCTCATAATAAAACTAGCCTTAAGTGAATTCCCTCCCAAAAAAGTCTAAAAATATATTTATCATTCAAACACTAAATAGAAACTAATTTGGAAAAAAAATAAATAGGTAAAGACCATTTTGAAAGATTTCAAATTTCAAATCAATGATCTTTAAAGAACCTTTAAACAATTTTTTCCCTAAATAGTATTTTCAATAATTATTTACATGTGAAACATTTCTCAGATACACATTTTGACTACAATTATTATTGAAATCTTTTTTAAAACAAGACATTAGTAAACCGACTAGAATTAAAATTACAGTTTCACCTTGTACTGTCATATGACATATAAATATCCAGTGTGAACAGAATATATTTAATAGTTTTGGCTTTAGCCAACAGGTAGAGACATATATTGAAATACACACTTTTTTTAGTTCGAAGGAGTATAAAATTACAATAGCATATATAATACTACCCTCCTAACATCAGATATGTTCACGTTTTTAGCATTGTATAGAGAAATTATTGTAAAGTAAAACATATTTTATATTAAATTTTTAAACAGAACTTTGCTTAATTAATGTTTAAATTAATTTACTTAATGTTAAGCTAAAATGGTTTAGTGCAAGATAGATTTTAAATAGTGGATACATCAATTTTACATAATACGCTTCGTTAACAATTATATGAAACTCTCTCAAAGTTGTACATCTAGTCAAATGGAACAGTTTCTGACCCTTTTAAACTACAGTTTTCTCAAAATGATAAAATAATGGTTTCTTAAAATAATTAAGGCAGAATGTAAATTTATTAGTTTACCAAATACTGAGTTGTAAATAGTCTCAAACAGAAGACTAATACATCCATAGCAGTCCTCTTTCTAAAACGTATTAAATTAAAAAAAAAAATATTGTGTGGTCACATGGTCTAAGGCGTCTCTCCCACAAAAGACTGTACTGCTGACACATCAAGATGGGGATATTGTGGTTCAATCCCGGGCAGGTGTATTGAGGGTTTTTTTCCTAAAGGATTTCCAACTTTCTCCCTGCGCAAATGCGGGTATACTTTATTTGAATTCACCCTTCCTAATAGCGTAATCAAATTAGTACTTAATCGTATAACTCTAACGAATAGTAAGATGTGTCAAATATAAACTTATAAAATTAGGGCAAAATCATACTCGCATCACTTTCAAGTTAAAAAAAAAAAGTCCTGAAGACGTATTAGGGGGAGTTCACCTTAAGTACGTTCCTCGCTGGCAGCATTGCCAAATGTCTCTTCACAGAACTTAATGGTGGTCTATTCATCTTGCAAACATATCCCCGCCGTTATCTGGGTCTGCTTTAAAATTGAGATGACGGTTTTTAAATTCAGGTACATTATTTTTCAGTCTTCACAGTTGCGGTGAAATGCTTCACTGGCATTTTTCCACGAGCTCTTTCTGTTTTTTACATATTAGTTTTGTAAATTATTCATTGTGTTTTTCTAGGTTAACATAAAACAGGGGTATTTTTTTTTATCAAAATGGCATTGTTGACTCTTTAAAGTGAAGTTTCTTAAGGCGGGTGTTTTTATAATTAACTTGATATTGTTAAAAAATACTCTCCTCGTGTTTGTTTTCCGGTGGCTACTCTACAATTCCGTGAATTTCATTCATGAAATATTAATTATTAAATCTCATATAATTTAAGCGCAGGCTTTAAATAATAAAGTATCAAAAGTAGTTTCAGTGTTGGGGAATTTTTCCATGAATATATTATATAGATAATCTAGTAGAACGCTAATAACAAGTACAGAATACATTATCTAAAATATGTTCTACTAATTACCATCAGCATCAGTGAACATGTGGTCTAAACGGTATGCTCATCAAGTCTAGTGTGACCTCATTTTGGTGGTCGCATGGTCTAAGATTTCACTCTCGCAATTGAACAATGACGGTAGGGTGTACTGCAGGTGTTTTTTTATTTAATTACATACCACTTGGCTACACGCGAATGCGGGTACATTTATTATTCCTCATTTCTTTCGAAACATCGTTATTAAATTCTACTAACCTGGTTGGGTAGTGACATGCAGCGCAAAAAATATAATAGAAGAGATAATTTCTACTTAAATTAATCTAAAATGTGTTTATTTTACTAACCAAATATTTGAATCTGAGTTATACCATATCGTTCTCTCACTCATTCAACTTAATTGAAATGGTTTTTCTTACGGTGGTAGAGAGACAGTTGTAGTGTTGTGATTAGGACGACAATCGAACACATTTTATTCTAATCCTGGTGATAAAGATAATATGTTTTTGTATCACGTGATAATTATCTTTGCAAACCTTCATAATTGTGGTGTTGGTACATTTAAATCCACCCATGTTTTAGTGCCACAGTTAAGACAATAATTTCAAACAGCTTGAATACAAATTTATAATATGAAAACTATTTTTTACAATTTAATTAATTCGATTAGTGGATATCTTGAATACTATTTCTAAAATTTAATGTTGGTTATTATAATTTTTTCAAATTCATTTTCTTCTTCTTATTATTATTATTAATACTAAAATAATTATTATTATTATTACTATCATCATAATAATTATTATTATTATTATTAATATTATTATTACTATCATTATTACTATTATTATTATTATTATTAGCACCGCGTCTTACTACCCATTCGGGCTGTACGCACCATTTTCCTATAATATATCGTTACCATAGTTAAGAAAGTTTCAAATAAGCCGAAAATGTAAAATGCTCTTGGATGTCGATAAAAACCCAGGGACTTTGACATTGGTGTTGAAATCATATTTCCTGTGGTTATTTTTCAAAGAAATCACAGATTTTCTATTTGTATGTTAGTGCATGGTTTTTATATCTGAAGGAGATTGAACTTTGATAAGAACGTTTATCTTTGTGAATGGATACTAAACAAACACCAAGATACAAATAATTATTCATAAAATTATTTTATTTTTTTCTGTGTCAGTATTTATAAGCTCCTAGTGTCAAACTGACATTATGCATGAACAGACTACGTTAAATATGATAATAAAAAGCTGCTAGTAATTCTAAAAAAACAAAAAGACACCATTTTGTTCGCTATAACCCTAGCGAATATCAATAATGGATAAAAACCCTCAAATTAGAACTAGAATTCATGTTGAAATATTAAGATTGAATGTTATACAAATTATACTTTGCTAAAAATGTTTTGGTTATTTTTATTTAACTATTATGAACAGGTCGTACAGGCAGTCTCCGTTATACGCGGTCCCGCTTTACGCGATTTCGCGTTCACGTGTCTTAGAAAAAATGAAAAAGGTACTTATTTAGTTGTGTATTTCATCAATATGATAAAATTAATTTGAATAACAAAACCGCTTGTTTTAATTACTAAAATCCTTTTTAACTTATACATTACTGTAAGTCTACTTGATCAATATCAATACACACTAAGCTGTATGAAGTTCTATTTGCCGCTTCCGCGTTAGGCTATAAATAGTTCCCGTTTTACGCGGTTTCTCTTTACGCGGCAATTTGCCGGAACGCATCTACCGCTTATAACGGGGACTACGTGTATATTATTGTATATTGGGGTGGATAGCTTGTAAAGACGGAGAATAGCTTTTAAAACTCTCTCACGTTTCTATTAGTACCGAGTAGTACTAAGCTGTCTCACACACGTTCAAAGTTTGTAACAACATTTAAAAGGTTTTATTTATAGCCTCACAAATCAATACTACACCACATTGATACAGTTATTTATATTTTCCTCATATGGAAGGGGAATCACCTCTTGGTAAAATGTAATAACTTTTAAAGCAATGAGATGCTTAATTACGTCTGAAAATACGTGCTAGCTTATAACTGATTTTAGGTAATAATTTTTTATAGATGGGCACGCTGACTAAACGTCGATCTCATCAATCTGGCTTGCCAGTAACGGGAAAGGTCGGGTCTGCAATTCCAGGCGGGTGCACTGAGCATGTTATTTTCCCCTAAATGACCTCCCACTCTCTCTCAACGCAAATTAGGGTACATTTTATTTAATTAAATTTGGGTACATTATGTATCAATAAATTCGGGTACATTATGTATCAATAAATTTGGGTACATCATTTATCCATAAATTCGGGTACATAATTTATCAACAAATTATATTGCATCATTTATCAATAAATTCGGGTACATCATTTATCAGTAAATTCGGGGACATCATCTATCAATAAATTCATTAAGGCCTACATTATATTCAAATAAATTCGGGTACAGTACATTTAATTTCAGTTCTACATTCCTTACCCTTAGTCAATTAATTTAATAATTTTTGATCACCCGTATGGGTAGTAAAACGTGTTGGGAAAACATAGTGGCAATAATGACGGTTTTTAAAAACTATTCTTTATCGAGTCTTTCACTTGCATATAGAAAAAACTTCGAATATATTTTCTTGAAAATAAAATAATGTAAATTTGTGTTAGGATTTTAAGATTGTACCTTAGATATTTGGTGCCACATGAAAGCACTATTCACATATTAATTAAATTTAATATCACAAAGCCAATGCAGTTAAGTTAAACCTAGTGCTAAACACTGTACTTTCTGAGTTGGAAGCTAAATCTAATTACAAAATGCAGTTTACTAAAGTGAATTTACCCGGAACACAACCAGGTTCAAAATACTTGTAAAAGAGAGATGAAAATGCTGTGTTACATTTTCCTAAGTGACAGTTTGCCACCTAATAAGTAGGTGAAGGGGCTAGTTCCAGGAAGGTGGCAGATAGAGCCTCTTATATAGATACACAAAGCCATCAAATTGTGGGGGAGGGGGGTGGGGGACAAAATTGATTTTCAAATACTAAGTTCAAATTATTTGGTAACATTGTTTATGTATTTTATTTCAAGGGGAAGAGGATGAAGGCTTAGATTATAAAATCGAAGTATTTGGTCAATAGCAGACATGACGTTAGTGACAGATTCAACCACCTAGCACTGTAGTCAAGTATTGAGTCCAAGAAGAGAACTGGAATAGCTATAATTGCTTTAATGTTTGGGGGGCCGACTTCTGATGTCATTAGGAGAAATTAAATTTTTGGTATAGTTTCGATTGCATTTATTATGTTTAAAGAAGTTGAAAGATTTCCTTGAAAAAAAAAAAAGTTATAGACAATTTTTTTTTCAAAACGGGAAATTTCCATCTCATATCCCTACGGCTGTGAAATATCAAAGGAGGATGAGAATATTTCATACGTTGACTGTTTTCAGTTATTGCCTATTTTTAACTGATATAGTTCACCCAGTGCCAGACTGGATAAATCGTTCAAGACCCTGGAGGATACGTGTCAGTCTGGAGGGAATGGCTTTGATCCTGAAAGCCGAGACCCGAGCTCTATTCCCGGTTACGTGACCTGGGGATGACAGTGAACTCCACTCATAAATGCTGGTACATACGCCTCGTATTCGCCTTTTTAAAATCCTCAACACATTACTTTAAGTGAATAGCGGCTTTTATGTTAAAAGTTAACAATAGTAAAAATCCGTGCCCTCTGTGGTGTTTTGAGGTGTCTTAGTTGTTTGACTCACATTACACATAGCTGCCATTGAAGGGGAGGTCAAGGTTTGTATCCCAGCTGGTTGAGGTGGATTTTTTCAATAGGGCCCGTCCTTAAATCACGTGACGGGGGACGGAGAGGAGGGACGGTCATTTTCTTACAAGGAGACGACAGAATCCATCTTAAGGTTTTTTTAGATCAATATTTATTGTGACACACAATCTTATGTGAGTGTGTGTGTGTGTGTGTATATATATATTAGAAAATTCTGACATGTTTGATTTCTGTCCATTGATTAACACCTCTTTTAGTCACCTTTCGCCGTTTTATGGAAATTATTGAAATATAGACTTCATATTTTGCATCAATTTCATTTATAAATCTATTTTACCAAATCGTAAAAAACTAATAAGAATAGAGGGAGGGAGGGGGTGATGGAAAACTTTACTATCCCTTACGTGGGGGTAGAGGGTCAAAAATCACTTTAAAAAAAAGCCTTACGTAATTTAAGGACGACCTCGTAGTGATTTATCAATATTGTGCTTCCATACTCTCTCCAGGCTCATTTGAGCTCACCTCCTTTAAATTATATTTCTTCGCGCTACCCTTTATACTAAACCATTAATCAACTTGTTACTGTTAGTAGCAGTTTTAAAAAAATATCCAACATTTGATCAAGCTATTCGGTGCGCTTTCACTAAAGTGTGTTGTGCTGAAAGAATGGTTGATCCACCAGCCCGGTTCAGCGAGTTTAACTCGTGACTCTGATTCGGAAAACCCGGGGTTAGAATTTCACATCCTACCCTTGTAAACACTTTATAATATTTTGGCTCTCAACATATTTTCTAACCGCGACCGGAAGAGTTGAGTTAGTGGTTTACAATCGCGACGCATCCGAGAGGCTTCGGTTCATAACTTATGCATAGAGGGAGGTTTTCATTAAATGTTAATAAGTCTCACATCTTGTTCTTCTTGTTCTTAA
The DNA here is from genome assembly GCA_902151455.1 of Timema bartmani. Lineage (NCBI taxonomy): Eukaryota > Metazoa > Arthropoda > Insecta > Phasmatodea > Timematidae > Timema > Timema bartmani. Next base: position 120,524 of record CABFWB010000509.1, read on the forward strand.
ATGTTAATATATCTCACGTCTTGTTCTTCCTAATGGTCTCTTTCATTCTTTCCATTTGGTTTGCCAGTAAATACCGTGACTAAGCTTCTAGATTCTTCTATTCACGCTGCATGTAATGCCCATCGCAATCCACGAGACTTGATTAACCTAACAATATATTATGATTTTTACAGGGCATGCAACTCATCATTATGGAACTTCCTCCACTCCTCAGTAACCTCATTCCTTTTTGGACCAAACATATTCTCAGGCATCTTGATTTCGAACACCCAAATTTTGTTTTCGTCATGTAAGGAAAAGAGACCACGTTTCACGCCCATATAAAACAACCGGTAAAGTTATTGTTTTGTGTATTTTGAGTTTTACGTTCATTGGCAGCAGTCAAAATGTCAACAACTTACTGACCGAATAATAGCAAGCATTTCCCCGACTGTTCTCGTTTCCTACTTTCCAAACTAAAATCTTTATTGTTAGTTAAAATTGTATCTAAATATCTAATCTCACTAACCATGTAAATATATTATAAAGCCAATTAATAAATAATTCAAAATTAAGTTTATAAATTATTATTTTTAAGACTATACAGATTTTTAAAAATAAAAGGTGTTTTGACAAACTCTTTTTAAACTTGAATTTAACTGTAAACAATATTACCACTTTGTGGGCGTTATCTTCTCCGCTCGTCACAAACCCCAACGCCATAGCAATTCCCTTGCACTCAAAAGTAATTTTAATACTCGGATGAGGGTGTTTGAGGAACACCGTCATATATTTCAGGGGATTTACTAGAGAATTTATGACGGCAGCTATTCTTAGGGAAGACACCAAGAGGTTTTTATTTCTATTATACTCTTGGGATAGCCGTGGAAAAAGAACTATTTAGTAACTATTTCATTTTTATCACCACTGTCTGTTTAGGGTATACGCATATATCATGATAATTACTCTGATGGGGTAGGTGTGTGGAAGGACGCATTATAGAGGTAAACTACCCGATTGCTTCAAAAATAGAAATTATAAAAATTATTTTTTAATAAATTGAATCTTTTGACAATTGATTTGTATTTTTCTGTAAATGATGGGTCAATGTCATAACATTTTAGGTGGGGAATAGTAAATTTCTGATCATGGTTTACTAAGCGTATTTGTTTATTTAAATGAAAACAACACAACAATGAGAAGAAATAAACGGGAATTTCATTCAATAAGTTTCACTTGTAGTCATATCACCAAATGGTAAGTAAATTTAAATGTAGGTAAGCCAATATTGAGATGGTATAATATAATATTTACATGATATGGAAAAAATGTCAGCTTATGATGACATGGCTTGGCAAATAAATGCATGCAAAATATTCAGTAACATTTTAAACCGTCTTACGTGGATCAAACTAAACTGAACGTTACAACCCCCCTTGCGATAGACAACTAAAGAGAATGGAATATAAATAAATGATAGGAAGCAATCTTACTTACTTGCTCATTTTTCTTTAATCCTCAACCTGGTGCGCCTTCTTCTTCTGTATCTGTCTTGACAGGTATCAACTGGACATCGTCCATTTTCCTCGCTCCTGTGCGTCTTCTTTCATCCTGTTGTAACTTCTTCCTTTCTTGGTATCTGTTAACATTCCAATACTTCTTCTTACTCTTTTTTTCTCTATCTTACCCTCCATACTCCTCTTCATTAAATCCCTACTTAGTGTGTGGGCCAACCCAAGAAGTTTTTCTCTTCGTTATCATTCTTAACAGGATCCTTTCCTCCCCTACCGTTCTCAACACTCGCTCATTCCTCAAACTATCCATCCATTTACATTCTCCACTCTTCTCCACAACCACATTTCAAGATCCTCCAAATTCCTTTGTTCCTTCTTTCTGATCGTCTACGTCTCAGATCCATAAGTCACCACACTTCACACTTACAACCTTCTTTCTAAACTCAATCGGCTGTCAGTAATCCCCTCACCCTTCCATATGCTCCCTTCACCAGGGCTATCATGCTTTTAGATTCATCCCTCAGTATTCATTCCAAATCGCCAATCTTCCTCGCTCCTATCTTACTTAATCTATTGTTTTAAGCTGACTGTAATTACTGGTCTTATTACCACCCATAATGTGTCTCATATAATGTAGTCGTGGTACTCTTACTAGTTTACACTGCAATCTTTCCTTAACAATCATTCTTATAAATCCATTGCAATTCAGTTTATTACTTATCCAACCATCTCTTGCGTAAGATTTCCATATCTCATATAATATAATATATTTTGAAATAGAATTTTCAAAAATCGGTAGTTAGTAAACTCACATTAAATATTATTTACCCCGATTAACAAGTATACAGTGCTTTTTATCATTTAAAGCACTTCACATATCACCCATAATGAACAAAACTGGTAAAAGCATTTTCCAAAAATTTCGAATTTTATAATTGAGCTGACCACATGACACCCTATAACTACAAATGTTGGTATTATATTCACCAGCATGTGGCAAACGCTCGGTTGGTATATCTCGATTTTGGGTTGAGACAATGGAGTTTTTTTTAAATTTAGTCATCAGTAAACACAAATCACAGTTTCTACTCTGGATATAGCCATCTAACATCTAAAAACTATCCTCTAAAGAAATCCTTCAAACCACTTAGTCCAAATAATTTTTAATAATAATAATAATAATAATAATAATAATAATAATAATAATAATAAAATATTGGGTGACCTGGTGGTCTAGGAGTAAGGTGTCAGACCTCTGTGCTGGGGTCCGGGGTTCAATCCTCGGTACCGGCACAGATTTATCTGATTGCCCAAACCTCTGACAAGACGTGTACTAATCACAACTTATGAATGTGTGGAAAATCTAGATTTAAGCTAATTTTTCCTTATCAAATATGTTGCGCCTTTTTTAGGTGTTGGTTGATATTTTGGTGCGCAGTCCTAATATCACTCCTTGAGTAGGCCCACATTAGTCTTTGAATGGAGCACGTTTCGGAGTATCACTAGATGTCTAACCTTCCGAGTATTCAGGGGCTGGCTTATTCAATCAACCTGACGTTGAGACGGGACTGTAGGCAAACACTCTAGGACGCGTCTAGACCTGTCTACCTTCCTCGCTTCAGACTGATATGTTCAGCAGAACAAAGAAACTTACTGTTCACTCTCCTTGTTTGGTATTTGACTAGATTGAAATATCTGTTTTAATGAGCGGGTAGAAGCGTGCAGGGGGCTTCCACAAGTAATATTAGAGATATTTAAAAGGAAATTATTACATATTTTATTTTAATTCTATAACAGCTGAGGAATAAAACAAATTAAAAATTGTAACCTAACCAAATAAAATGTTTTGTTTATTTAGATTATAATTGAACTTGTAGAGTAATGTGATACGAAGAGGAATGTTTTATTGTTTCCTAAATTAAGATATTATTCTATATCTTATATATATAATATAAAATTATAACAAAATACTTCGTTTAATAAAATTGTATCTTATTTAAAAATGTATTGATAATTTTTTTTCAATACCTACTTGAACATTTTCTAACGATTTTCTCCAAATATCTTTGCTTCTTAATTACAAAAATAATGAGGTTTTTATATCACTATATATATTCCTGAAGAATCATTGCGGACAATCGTTGTAGTGTTTAATTTTGGTTAATTATTTAGGTGCTTAATATATGGGTTAGGAGTGAGGAGGTTATTTGAACAAATGTACCCATGATCGCTTGGAGAAGTAATGGAAAATTTATATCATTATATCATTTGAGAAAAGCCATATGCAATGTACTAGGCTGATATTATATAACCCGGACTTCTGAATCTGTGTAAATACAATCTAATAATAGCTCGACACTCGATACAACTTGACCACTGGTTTGAGTGAATTATTTTATATTGCAATAACACGAATAAATAAATCTATGGGACCTGATAGCAACTGTAAGCAAACTATAAAATCCGTTTCAATGTAAACATATTATAATTAAAATATTACTACCATCACAACTAGTATTTTACTACAACAAATTAGTTGTAATTGTTTTAAACCTCTAAAGACAGATAAACAAAATTATGGTAGATTTTAATCTGGGAGTGTCGGGATCAAGTCCCAGATTTCCTATTTAATAAATGTTGTTTTAAATGGATAAATTCAAAATGTAAATAAACAAATTTCACATTATTTAAAAGTTATGGGGCAGAAGCTCGTTAATATTATACTTTATGCGATCATAGCTGCTATCTATAATAATAGATTAATTTAGATAATTATATTCCACTGTGATAAAAATATTAAATACTTAGTAGATGAAGTACCAAAAATCCAATTAGATAATTTATATTTAATTAGCCTATTTGCAATTTGTTTACATATGTAATTTTTAAATTGGGAATAGTCTAATGTATATATTTATAAAAAAAACTTGGAGACATTTGCTCCTCCTCCCTACCTTAATAAGTTAATTAAATGAAGTGACCCGGATGGATATTAATATGTGGATTATTTGACCCGCATCGGTGGCCACGTGGTCTATCGCGCTACTATAATAGTAGACTAGACTGCGGATGACGGGGGGAGAGTTTCGAATCTTATTTGGGTGTACTGGTTATCTACTCTCCCTCCACGCAAATGTGGGTACACTTCTTACAAATATAACCTTACCCATCCATAACACATTAGTGTAATTAGTACATAAACGTGTAACCCAAACAAGTAGTAAGAAATTGTGGTAAATATATATATATATAAATATAAATATAAAACATTATACTAGTATCTTTTTTTCTATGAACGTCCAAACATACCAAAAAAAACCACTAACACTCTAAATGTAACCACTATGGAGGAACCTAATTTAGTTTAGACAAGAGATGCCTTTTATTTGATCAAAATAATTGGTCATATTGAACCAAAAACAGCCCATTTGGTCGAGTCACTTTAAATGTAGGCCTACCGTATGTATAATATACTACATATATTTATGCTCGGATCAATGGGCATATGGACTACATAGGGTTTTGGTTTTCTGGTAACAGTGAGCTCAAGGTTAAAATTCCAGAGAGGTGCAAAGAGAGTGTGTTTCCTAAAATGTTTCCCACTTACCCTCCACACAAATGTGAGTACATTTAATTTAAATTCCACCTTGATCTTAAACTACTCAATTAGCGTTATTAAATGTGGTTAACCTGAACGGGTGGTAAGACGTGGTTGGAAAAATGCATAAGGGGCCTATTATGTATATTGATGCGCAAAGCTAAGACTTTATGAAACAATGTTTTGTGTAAGCCACATTAAATATTTAAGAAAACATGTAAGTTTTTGACATTATATATTCAGCTAATAAGACCCACAAATAAAACTAATCATTTTATGACTATAACTTATAAAGACAATTATGAGTATTCTGATTTTCCTTTGAATATGATAATACATTTTTTCGTACTTGTTATTTTATGGCCCAGTTTCACAGAAATTATGACTAAAATATATCGCAAGAAATAGATTCAAAACAAACAGTTTTTGTTACAACACATGATCACATTTTTAATTGAGTCTCTCTAAACGATATAATTTGCAAACATTTTTTTGAGAATATCACAAAGCATTCGTTTTTATTTGCAACTAGCAATCCCGCACGGCGTTGCCCGTGACCCCTTCAAAAATTTGTTAAAATTAGCCTAAATAAAAAGCTAGTAAAAAATTTAAAAATCCTGTTTTTAGGTGCATTCGGACCTCCTTTCGTCCACCTATGTTAAAAATTTCAGATCTCTGCGTGCCGTAGATTTGGCTGGGCATCGCACACAAACAAACACACACACATTTCCATATATATATATATATAATGGAATGATTAGTGTAATATATTATACATGTAGTTTTTCTGTTAGGGAACATGATAATTATTATTACTAGATACCTGCTTCAGTACCCACATGACTAAGGTGTCAATTTCGTGTTAGACCAGACTACCGTACACAGGGAGATCGGAGCTCGAATCCCGGTCTTGTCTACAGAGGGTGATTTTTTCAATATTTCTCCATGCAAATGTGGGTACACTTCCTCTAAATTCAACCTTCCTCATTCCTAACTACTTAGCCTAACTAGTACATATTCGTATAGCCTGAACAGGTAGTAAGACACGGTGCTAAAAAAATACTAGATACTACCGCTACTATTATTACTAGTTCTTTCAAATTTCATGTAATATCGCACTTAAAGTGTAAATATGCATTACATCATATTTTTGCTAACTAGTATCGTGCACGATACTCTCACAGGTTTTCACCCTTGTCTTCGTCCAAGATTCTATTTTCCCGCACTCAACTATTCTCAAACACCCGCCTCGGTGGCGTAGTTGGCTGACGCGCTAGTCGTGTTGCGCTAGACTGCCGAGGATGGGGAGATCGAGGCTCGAATCTCAGTCGGGAGAACTGGGGGTAGTTTTCCTAAATTGTTTTTCCACTTTCCCTCCACGCAAATGTGGGTTCAATTCCTCTAAATTCAACCTTCCCAATTCCTAATCAATTAGCGTAAATTGTACTTAAGCGTATAACCCGAACGGGTAGAAAGACGCGGTGCTTAAAAAAAACTATTCTCAAGGGAGTGATTCTGGCAGCATTTATCCTTCTGTCTGTTAGGATTGCCCTGCCCTACTCTACTTAATAGTCTTATTTTATAGTCCTTACTTTCACACGCGTTAGAGTACATAGACTTAGTTAAGCCTGACGTGAAACTAGTACTCTTAGTCTCGCTTAGGTTGCACATTTGGAGGGAGCATTAGTGGAGTCGGTTCTCACAAGAGTCTATGCGGGATTCTCTCTTTTTCTTGTCATATAGTGAGTAAGGTTTAAAACACTCGCATAAATATATTGGTGTTTCTTTCAATATTGATCAAATGTCGCTATACTCGTTTGTAGCAGCAGTGATCATATTTATCAAAAGTGCTAGTTGCACAACATATAGTAATATATATATATAGTAGGTGTATAATATATACATATGCAGTGCACCTACCAATACATTATACTAGTGGATTGTTGCAACGTTAGGGTGACCTGGCGGACTTCTGTACTGGGTGTCTGGAGTTCAATCCTAAGTCCCGGCACAGATCTATCTGATTTCCAAACCCTTCCTTCATCCTCTGACAAGACGTGTATTAATCACAACTCGTGAATGTGTGAAATGCCAGGCCTCCACCGTGGTTTGGATCCCACGTTAAACTGTAGGTCCTCCATTTCATCTCACAATCACCCTACCATTACACATTAGCGTATGTGCGTATAACCCGAACGGGTAGTAAGACGGGGATGCTAATAATAAAATTGCAACGTTGGCTGCAAGTTATCGCACTAAAATTAATTCGAAGCATTTTTATTTGACACATTTTGCTCACCACATCCCTCCTTACNGGGGGGGGGGGGGGGGTGACGTCACCGTCCATGGCTTGGATCCAATTCCAGGCATATATAGGTGTGGCTTTGACATCACGTTTTATACAAAGGTGAAATTAAAGGTGATTTTTAGGTAATCTAGTGCAAGCTAGAAAAAAACTTTTATTTCACCCTTAGCCTGTGATCGATAAAACTAATCATTTCCCACCATACTACGACTTTCCCAAGTCCACAATTTACTACTGAGTGTTAGAATACTTACGGAATTATCTATATATTGATATAAGAAGCTTTAATCACTTGTGTACGAGTATCACCTGAAAGGGAAGTAAGAATCGGTGCTAAAAAAATAAACAAAAAATATTTTTACGGTCATAGTGTGAGCTTGATTCCTAAATAATTTTCTACTATAGCTCAAAGCAAACACGAATAGATTTCCTCATAACTTTATCTTTATCGTCCTTCTATCACTAGCCTAAACATGAGAATAGGCCGGACGGGTAGTAAGACGCAATGCATGGTATCCCACCTCTATTCCACTATAGTTTTTGTTGTCTGGTCAGGTCACATTTACTGTCATGAAAATTTGGGATTATTACTATTTCAAAATGGTAACTTAAACACTAAATGTGCCGTGCACGTGTTCTGTCATGTTTTTTTTAAGGGAGGGCAGGGGAAACAAAGTTTTGGGTTGCAGGTTTTTTTTTCCCCTTTTTTGTTGTGTCTGTTGGTCAGTTTTGGGTTGCAGTTTTTTTTTCTTCCTTTTTTGTTGTGTCTGTTGGTCGGGGAAAATATTTTGAGTTCTCTTTGTTTTAGCGTCATTTGGTGTTGCGCTGGTGAACATGTTGCATTTAATGAACAGGGGACCTCCGTGCAGTGTGTCTGTGTAAATGTGTTCATATCCGTTTACTAACAATGTTGTTATAATACAAACTCTTTGATGCCTGTGTGCTGGCCGTTTAAACTAACTTAGTTCTAAAAAATATCCACACCAACTACACCCCTGAGCGCTAATTTAGAGCTTCCAATTAACCAAAAAGAAAACATTGTCATTAACATGCATACATTTTTGTTCTTTCAAGAATGGATCTAGAGACTCTTGAAGTCATATTGATTCGAATACAAACTATTTATTCCTGCAAAGCCCTTGTATTGTATTTCTTAGCAAGTTTGTATAATTTGGTACCACCCGAATCAATTTGCACGTGCGGATTAAAAGGTCAGGCTCATCTAATAGAATTTTTCTGGTGATGAGTAGTTCAGGGTTCTACTTTTGGCTGGGTTTAAATGAAGTTGTTTTTCCATAGATGGTTTTTTTTTTTCAATCACGTATTTGCGGGTATATTTTCTCCAAATTCCATCTATATTATTCTTACCTCACTAGAATAATGTATGTTTGGATGAGCCCAATGGGATTGTAGGATGACGTGTGAAAAAATCCCTAATATCAGTGATTTTTTTATTTCATTTTCAAAACAAGTTTTATAACCTCCTTGAGCTAACTAAGATTAACATTTGAATTCTCTTGTTTCTTTTTAGACGTTTATAGATCTGGCCAAGTGTCTCTTACAGTGTGTTACTGTTTGTGACAGTGTGTGTGTGTATGTGACAGTGTGTGCATATATGCGTGTGTGTGGTTTTCACCCCCTTTTGTAGCTATTGAAGTTAACACAAGGAATTATAAGCAAGTGACTTGGGCGTGTTACATTTAGAAGGGACATTCAAAGGGGTCTTGTTACTGTATTGTGTGCCATGCAACAGATCAACCCCCCGGGCTCCCTTGGACCCCACCCTCCCCTCTTTCCCCATTCCTATCCTTCCCCCCTTTTCCTTGCCCTCGGGGAGGTTTTCACTTTGTAATTATGTCACGAAGCTTCGTGCTAATAGAAAATATCTCCACTCATTTTAGCCAAAGAGTTCTTCGTGCTAATAAGAGAATGGCTAGAGACCTTTAGTTGTATGCTAAGGGGGGGGGGGGGCCAGGAAAGGGAATTTAAAAGGAATAAATTAGGACAAAGGGGGGGAAGGAAAATTTTTGGAGATTAAAACTGGTA
>CABFWB010000509.1:130041-142583 GCA_902151455.1 Timema bartmani
GGGGGGGGGGGGGCAGGATAAGGAATATTAAAAGCATTAATTATGTACTACGGAGTGAATGTAATATTTTCGAGATATGAAACTGCTATTAGATCTTTATTAGGGCTGTTATTTTGTAAAAGAGAATGGATAACAAACACTTGTGCCTTATCCTGTTGTTTTACACTCATTATTGAATTATTAATGAACAAAAGTATTTTATTTTTAATACTTTTGTTTGAATTTGGAGAAAGATATTGCCCTAAAAGATTATTTTTGAAATTAGCTAAGCTAAATCTTTTCTAATACATTTGCACATCTTAGTTTTAAACTTTCATGTACCTTAAACAAATGTGTATGACATCAACTGTGACATACATATATTTACTAAATATGTTGTATTTTATAAGTTTAAATGACATTGATTGAAGGTAACGTTCACAAAGTTTTTATCACACTCCCTCCACTCCCTGCGCTACGACAAATTACTAGAAACCAACCAACCAGACTACTAATAAAAACGTCAAATATCTTTGGTGAGATCCTCTCGTAATATTACCACTACAGCCCTACGTATTTAGCTATAAACGCATTTGCGTGGAAGGAGAGTGGGAAACGTTTTAGGAGAAACCCACCCTCAGCAGACATGACTGGGATTCGAACAACGAGCTCCCCATCTTAATCTGGTTATTCTAACACGAGAATGACGCCTTAAATCGTTCGGCCACCGAAGAGGGTGATAACTACTCTATGAATATAAGATTAGAAGAATTGCAAATATTGAATGTTAATGGTGGATTAGAAACTGAATTTTAGAGATTAATTAACGAGTCAAAAGAGAACCCAAAACACCTCCGAAAACTAGTTACACATAATATAATTATAGCTCATTAAGTTATATTCAAGAATAAGATATGCAGCTGCCAAACAACACCTTGGCGTGTGCCTCTCGATAATTATGTTGAAATGAGTTTGGCTTTAATCATCTACTAATTTAAAAAATTATCTTGCACTACAATTATTATAAAGCATGGTATCATTTATTTATATGTATTTCAAACCCATTCAATCGACGTTATCACCTTATTGAGCACTACAAAATAATACGATCATTAAATAAACGAGGTAAGTGTCCATAATAAAAGAAATCAAAATGTTAAAAGTAGAATAGGTTAATTGTTTTTGTTGTATTTATTTTCAATTATCAGCGTTGGCAAAGATTAGTTAAGACAAACTATATAAATATTTAAACAAATATATCCTAATATCCTATACAGTACATTTATACATACCTCAACGAACTTAAAAAAATCAACGAGAAATATATTATTTTCGATTATCAGCGTTGACAAAGATTAGTTAAGACAATCTATATAAATATTTGAACAAAAATATCCTAAAATCCTATACAGTACATTTATACATACCTTAACGAACTTATAAATCCAACGAGAAATATATTAATAAAACCTATAATGGAATCACATATAATGGTCTAAAAACGTTAGTTGAAAACACGTTCTAGTTTCCTGTGTTTATTATTATATAAATATCCCAATGCCATATGTCGGGAGTTCATTTGTATTTGCATGGTTCGATGGGTTCATAAGTGTCCTCCATTTTATTTTGCCTGCGATTTCAACTTTTATATTTCGTTTGTACCAATTCTCGCTGATCACATGATATGACCTTTTCATCTGCAGAATAGAGACATTAGTTTAAAGATAAGTGTGTTTGGTTCATTTGATTTTTAGAGGTTTTTATACATTTATTTTCACGTTCCTCTTAGGGGTGAATTGTTATATAATTTTAAGTCACTGAATGTTGGGCTCATATATACCTCAATTTTCTTACGAATTGACATATTTGACAGATATATTTACTAGAACTACTTTTCACGACAAGTCTGGCCATGTGATCTGCATCTGTCACTTTTGATAGAAATAATAAAATGTTACCAAAAATGTATACATTTTTTTAAAAGTTCTCCAAATGTCCGTCCATTTGTAGTAAAATCAAGATAGTCTGGTTTCCCAGTGATGAGAAAGAAGGTCGAGGATTGAATCCCGGCTGGATGTACTTAGGAAGGTTTTCCCTAAATTATTTCACACTTTTCCTCCACGTAAATACGAGTATATCTTTATACAACTAACGCAGTTAAAATGAGAAAACCGGCTGGGTGGTATGTCTCAGAGAAAAGTTTATATAATTTTAAATGATAATGGGTGTGATTTTATGTGATCCGTCTTATTTACTGTCTTGGCTATTCGCATATTTACTGAGGTGGGATGATGGGATGAATGTTGAGTTTTATACGAAATTACCCGCCTCGGTGGCGTAGTTGGCTAACGCGCTAGTCGTGTTGAGCTCGATTGCCGAGGACGGGGAGATCGAGGTTCGAAATCTCGGTCGGGTGAACTGGGGGTGGTTTTTCCTAAATAGTTTTCCACGCAAATGCGGGTTCACTTCCTCTAAATTCAACCCTCCCAACTCCTAATCCATTAGCGTAATTATTACTTAAGCGTATAACCCGAACGAGTAGTAAGACGTGGTGCTAAATATTATTATTATTATTATTATTATTATTATTATTATTATTATTATTATTATTATTATTATTATTATTATACGAAATGAATCCCTAGTAAGATGCAGTGATGATAAAAAAAAACTTGCCTGGTTTACTCTGGTTTATAGATTGGCTTGTTTCTTCTGTTAGCAGTAACAATAATTCTGGGACAACAGCTAAAGTAATCTTATTTACTGTAATAGGTTAAAAATTATACATTACTTTTATGCGATGTCACAAATTTACTAAAATATATTTGCTTACAATATAGTCATAATACAGTCAATTTTGTTTTGGGTACAATCCTATTTATTTTTGTTTTATTTCAAGGAAGAACAGATGTCTATATTGTACAATCCTTTAATCTAGTCCAATAAATAAGATTTCCACTAAACAATATAAAATTGTCTTAGTTACATTGAGCTATTATCCAAGATGCTTTTGAAAATCCCAGTAAAATTGAGATAAACCTTCCAAAATACTATCCTATATAATGTTTGTCTGGTCTGGTGTTATTTCTAAAAAAATATTTTATATGCTTTTTTAAACTTGTTTTTACCTTAAGTGAAAGCGTTAACCATCTAATTCTTAAAAAACTATTTTTAATATAATAACATTATCACGTATACCTACGTACGATAACTTTGAATTATTATATGCCATCAAATGCGTGCTTAACTAAACATAAGATAAAGCTATTTAACGTATGAAATATTGCCTTTTTTTAATCACGTTCCAAACCTCGTTTGCAGGAATTCGCTTATTTTCCACCGAGCGAACAAAATGTGTGGTCTGCAAGGCTTGATGAGGAAAGGTTGTAATGGAACGTGGCAGTCAATTTTGCCTCTCTCTCCCTCCCACACACATCGTGATCACACGTAGCACACCAAATATCCATTTTATATCCGGGGTTGGTAGGGATTTTTATTTTATTTTAATAATATTTGCACCCATTTCGGTGGCCGCATGCAGTATACTAGATTGCCGATGATAGGGAGATCGAGGTTCGAATCTTGTTCGGGTGTACTGAGGTTTTTTTTTACAAAATAGTTTTTTTTCCCCTTTCCCTTCATGCAAATGTGAGTGCACTTCTTCTAAATATAACCTTACTAATCCTTAAAACCACTAGCGCAATTAGTACATAAGCATATGATCCGAACGGGTAGTAAGACGCGGTGTTAAAACAATATTGGCAATTGTAATTTTTGCTTCAAGCTATTGGATTAGGATTGAGAGTAAGCCTATATTTTTTTTTCATCACCGCATCTTACTGCCTGTTCAGACTAAACGTAGGCCTATGGATGATAATGCGGTTGGGATAAGGTAGGAAGTATTTTAGAGGTAATTTATGGGAATTTGGGTGGAAGGAAAGTGGGAAGCAATTTATGAAAAAACTCCTTCTGTAGACCAGACTCGTATTCGGCCACAGAAGCGGGTATATTGAGAGTAAATTGATATTTTACTTCCCAAGATCTAAACAAACCATTAAAATTAATGATTAACATAGTAGCTTTATTCATAATTAATCAATATGCCTATATAAATTATATATTTACTCTTTATTTGGTTAAACTTAAACAAGATGATTGCTCTAAATTGCTTAGGTTAACTTTGTTTGTAAGTGGTGGGCAGATAAATTGTGTGTTAAAAAAAAGCACACGTTAAGCCTCAAAATTTTGTTATTATTATCTTTTAAGTGGTATTATACTATTATAAAGCCACATGGCTGACTCACTCACTCAATCACTCACTGAAATTAATGTTTACCCACTTCCAGATGAGCTAGAAACTTTAAATTTGGCAAACTTATAGCTTCTAGTCTGTAACCGACGAGAAAATTTCAAAAAGTTAAAAAATTTAATTTTTAACCGCCGAAAAGAATTCAAAATGGCGAAGCAACATTAAAGTCGGAGTGGACCTTTCTTTGGAGGTCTCTTGCGGCTAAACGGTAAGACATATCAAAAAACGGATTGCACCAACAGCTACGGATTTGGTGAGATACACAAGTTTGGTCCTATTACCTTTTGTCGTATCTCCATCGGTTATACCTTAGATGGAACCAGATTTTTTTATTTTATGTTATGTTTATATATACATCTACATAATCATATTTTAGGTAAATTTTGCAAATTTTCCACACATTTTTTAATTTCAAAACAACGCTGGAAATACATTAGATTCCATCCACTTGCAAAGAAAACTCACTGGAGGTTTGGGGGTGGAGCAAAGCGAGTAATTATATATACTTCCAAACATTATGCAGATGTATCCCTGCTCCAAATCATTGTTACATTTGACCAAACGGGAGTTTTAATCAACTCATTCAAATAAAATAATCATAGTACTAATAATACAATAATATACAAATAAATTATATAACAACGTTTAACCCTCACTGGTGGTCGTATAGGCTAACGCGTCACTCTTATGTTAGATTTGATTTCCGGTGCTCGAGGGATCCGATTATGAATCTTGTTGGTTAAAAATGTAAATATACCTCATCCCTGTTTAATTATTATAGAGTACAACCCGAATTGGAACAATAACGTTATGGTGGGGAAAAAACCCACCTTAAAACATGTCGATCACAGGACTGTATCACATTATTTATTTATAATAACCTCTTTTTGTTATCATTCTCAGTGACGAGCAAGATAAATCTAAAAACATTTAATTAGAAAAAAAAAATGTTTTCCCAAACCATTGAGCTATTTAACAAGTTCCTCCTTTCACTGTTGCGGTGGAACGGAAACGCGCCACAATGGCCACTGAACTCTAGATTGGTCCATTGTTTTTGTTATGTCCGAACCTAATTACTACGGTCAATAGAAGGCGGTGGTTTTGAGTCCCGTACCTCTCTCACTCAACCCCCCCCCCTCTACCCTTTGGCAGTACGTCCCTTAAAGCCGTCAACCGTTCTGGTAAAACCGCTGGATGTAATTTCCTGTCATTTGAGAGAATGTTAAACGTCAAATCCATGTCCCCAGTCCAGTCAAAATGCTCTTAATTTCAGTTGTTTGCTACGATGGGAGTCACTCTGGTAGTGGGTTGTACAGAGATATCACTATTACCTTGGCGGTCAGTTCGAATAAAGACAAGTTCAGACCCAGATGGGTACAATATACACATTACTGAACTAGTGGGCTATGCGTGTATTTCATCGTTACCTAGGCAATCATTTATGGCTGACAATCAATAAAGCAAACAATTAATGAGTTCAAAATCAAAACCATGTAGGCACAATACACATCCTATTACTTTACTAGAGGGCCTTGTGTGTATTTCATCATCACAATTAGGCAGTCATTTATGGTGGAAAATCAATAAATCAATCAATAAGTTCAAACTCAAAACCATCTTGGCACAAAATAAGATACAAATATTACTATTAACTAAACAATACTTTTTGGCGGACAGTTATGTAAAAATGTAAAGTTAAAAACCATCTGGGTAGAATATAAAGCTGGTTCATTTATTAGCGGGCTATACACGGTTATCACTATTAACATGATGATATTTTTTTGACGGGCAGTTATGTAAAAAGTAAATTTAAAACCTGGTTGGAGTTGGTTAGTGTAAAATACTCCATTCGAATTAAAGTGTATTTAATGGAATATCATGTAGTGTCTTTAGGGTGGTCAAAAACGGTTAAAATTTTTCTGTGATATGTTCTAACCCCGTTTAACCAATCATAAGCTCGCTTCGGTGACCACATGGTCTAACGCGCCACCCTCGTAATCGACTGGACTGCCGATGACTGGGAGATCGGGGTTGGAATGTCGGTTGGGTGTACAAGAGTGTTTTTTTATCCTAAATGGTTTTCCACTTTACTTCCACGCAAATGCGGGTATACTTCCTCTATATACATCCTTACTCGTCCCAAACACATTAGTGTACAGTAATTATTACATAAACGTATAACCCAAATGGGTAGTAAGACGTGGCGCCAAAAAACAATAAAAAGTAGGCTCTTTTCAATCTACCTCACCTATGTTCCTGTATTTTGGTTTATATCTGACCAGTGATTGGCTGAGTGATGAGAACAAATCACGGGTACAGTAAAACTAACCCTGCTTACCATGGAAACACGCCACTCCACGCCACTCGTATTTAAGTAACATCACTCTACAGATAAGATTGAATTGATTCGTTATCTTGAGACGCAGTTGAATAAAAACGTAAAAGAAAACAAACAAGTGAACCCATTATTTCTAGTCCTGACATTCAATCAACGCAGAACGGTAGCTGAGCGCTTTAAACAGCCAAACATTCCGGAGCACTTTGCACGGCAGGTAAACGTTAAAAAGAAGAAAAAATAAAAGTGTGCCAAAACAAGTTTATACGCTTCGCCTTCACTTAACCTCCAGCTCGATTCGCAAGTTGGGTTTAAAGAAGAGATATTCGCGCTGAGGTAGAAAACTTTAAACAGCAACGAAGAGGACCTTGTCTTGGTTAAAAAAAACGAAGAATAACTAAGTTATGTTTAAACTACTTTGGAAAACTTTAAAAATTTTTCATTGAAAATATTAGTCTGGGTGCTGACATTTAGTGTATTTTATTTCTAACTTAAAAATTATTCCAAATAGGCATATCAAAATTGTTCCAAGCAGTACTTTTACTTTCATGCTATGTTTTATACTATTTTTTTTTAGCATAAAAATTGCTATGCACACAAGTATTTGTTTATAGGCGTATTAAATAAAATAGGATTATGTTTAAAAGTTGTGATGAAATTTAATCCATAAAAACTATTAAATATATAAGATTTACTTAAAAATATTTATAATATAGTAGCTTTACTTCTCAATACCTTTTGTTATAAATTTAACAAAACAAATATACATAATTTTAAGAAGTCAGTTCTACGGTTAATATTACAAGTTAAAAAAAAAAATGCTTGGTATCCCAATTTTATAGGCTAGCTATGTTAAAATATCAAAAGTTGTGAATATAAAAAATATACAAATATTCGTACAGAAAATTGTACCAAAGTCATGGCATTCGAGGACCGAGAGTGAAGAGATAAGTTCGTCTATCTAGACGACGCCTCCAGTCAAGTCGAAGAAAGTGAGGTAGATCTATTGTCTCTTACCTGGCGACAACTATGATGGTAAGGCTCAAGACGTAATCCAAACGGGCATCATGGAGCATCCATTATTCATCCTCTCAACATGGTATCCCTCTTCTTCTCTTGATATCTCTCTCTCTCTCTCTCTCAGCGTCTTCTTTTTATTATCCTCGCCTCAAGTTGTCTCCCTCTCTGTCCACGTGATCAACCGCACTCTTGTCTAGGGGGAGGGAGATAACTCCTTCTCTGTCTCTTTCTCTCTGTCTGCCTCTCTTCTTTGCAGATGAAGCATCTCTCATCCAAAAGGTCCCGAATTACCGCAAGAGATTTGAGGTTTAAACGGCCCCATTATGGCGCGAACCGCAGCCACTAGTGATTCAAGGATTATTCTTGGAAGTATGTTTGGTCGTAAATGATTAGGAGACGTCTTGTTACCTTCTCCGATCTCTCTTGTCAGTTAAACGTGTTCTCCAAGGTGTCGAAAGTAACGCCCGACCGAAGATAATGTTGATCATTCAATCAAGGCTTGTTAGTTGTTTTTTTTATACGCGGCATCTTACTACCCGTCCTAGGACATCCGCTTATTTACATTAGTAAGGTAGAGAGGGAAAAGGTATGGTTAGAATTACTCTGGGAAATCGTTTAGTAAAAATGTCCTTTAGTACACCTGGCTGGGATTTGAAACTAGACCTGTAAGCTAAGCCAGAAGAGGTTGGTGCTTAAGCACATATGGAAGCTAACACGTGTATCAGGTTTGTACCAAGTCATCTAATCACTAATAGTTATGTGGCTATTTACAGGGAACAAGAGGTGTTTTTGCAGGTTTTATAGCAACACTTTTTTTTGTCAAAAAAAAATAATCAAATATTGCTTCAGTACAAACAAAAAGTGTAATTTTCTTCACGTAGTGATATCGAGAGTTGTTGAATATATTTCAAGGGTGTCCTGGAATTTAATGACCACTTTTTCTCTTAGTTTTAAAGTTTGTCATATAATACCGCAATGCTCATGACAGATGTTCAACAACTGTTGATATCACCATGTGAAGAAAATTAGACTCTGTNAAAAAAGTGTTTGGATTAAAACTGCAAAAACACTGCCCTTAACTCCCGTTGCCTACACCCCCACCTTA
The DNA here is from genome assembly GCA_902151455.1 of Timema bartmani. Classification (NCBI taxonomy): domain Eukaryota; kingdom Metazoa; phylum Arthropoda; class Insecta; order Phasmatodea; family Timematidae; genus Timema; species Timema bartmani. The sequence continues at coordinate 138,790 of CABFWB010000509.1, forward strand.
AGTGGTTGAATGTCAAGCCATGGTTTAGCGTAGGAATACTACAAGTTATGAAAACATGCATACACAAGGGGGGAATTTTAACTATACTAAATGACATAGAAATTAAACTAAAATTTCTATCTGCAACTCTGAAGCCATAAAACTTAATCTCTTTTTTATATGTGTACAACCGCGTTTTGCTATCTGTTCAGGTTATACGCATATATGATAATAATTACTATAATAGTGTATTAATGAGGAAGGAATCATTTGAGAGATAATCTACTCGCATTTGCATGAAAGGAGAATGAGAAACAATTTAGGAAAAACCACCCTCAGTAGACCCTACTGGGATTCGATCCCCGATCTCCCCGTCATTAGCAGCCCAGCCTAGTAAGAGAGTGACACCTTAGACCATTAGGCCACTGTATTGGGTCTTAATCTCTTTGTATTTCTAAATAAACTAATATTGATTTTGAAGTATAGGCCCTACAAATCTACACAATTTGAAATTTTGCTTGAAATGACTACTTTGTGGATTTCAGAAATATCTCCAGAAAAAAGCACTTAATTAGGACCGTAATAGGTTTCAATCTTTTGTTCTATGTTCGTGCTACATTTACCCAAAGTTCCATCAACTTACAAATTAATGTTTATCGTTAATTTTTTGCTCTTACACATTTGAATATAATGTATTTCAGTAGATTTAACTATGTTGCTATGGAATATGTGGTACAAGATTTTCTATTTTTAATCACAGTTAAGTATTTTGGTGTTTATACTCGTTCTTTGTTTGTATGATTTATTGAATTTATCGTAATTTAAATTTTAACTTTTCAAATTAATATGATTTAAAAAATATGCAAATCAAACTCTAAAGTTAAAATTTCTGTTCACAACTTATTTGTAAAATAAAAATATACAAAATATTGACACATAACTAGTCTAAAAGACGTAAATTTTTAGACTATCCATTGTCTTACTTAAGAAGTTCTAACTAAATGATATTAGTGAGTGTAATTTAAATATGGGTTTGTGTGTTAACTCTTTCTTATAATTCCTTAGAATTTTAAGAATAAATTTATTGAAATAGATTTAGCTTATACAATAATTTAAAAATAGATTTTATAGCTTACCACTTGCTGTATTAAAATATATTCAGCCCAAAAGCTTGAGTTTGATTACATACCTCACTTACTAAAGATACTACAAATATTTAATTCAAATATAATTTAAATTTCTCCTAAATATCAACTTTATATAAGCAGAAAATAATATCAGGCCATTAAATTAGTAATTAATTTTCAGGCAAAATACAAACATTCCTGTTGTTAATATAACATTATTATTGATATTATTAGCATTGTTATTAGTACTATTTCTTGTTTTCTAATTTTTTCTTCCTTATTTCTTACGTATTCCTTTACATAAACGAATCGCACGCATTTCTCTAACCCAAAAAATGTGGGTTGAAAAAAAAATCTACTTGTTTTAATTCACCTGATTCATTGATTTTATCAGCGTAATCTTATAATGAATTTCTTTCATCCTATTTCCCAACTCTCCGTCAATTTGAATTTTAAGAGAAATGTCGTGAAATGCGATTTGAGAGGGAGAAGGTGAGGTGATAAAATGATGCAGGAGATGGAACGAACGATTCAGGTCTTGTAATAGAGAAGCCAATAGATATTAATGTCAGAGCCAGGTGGAGCTTAACATACATAGGAAAGAGAATTGGTGAAGAATTATATCAGCCATTGAACAGGTGCTCATTATTCCAGACTTAGGTGGATCCATTCTTGATTTATATCTAGCCTCTTTGGTAGAAACAGTAGTAAAAAAATATTCTTTTTTTTTGGTCACCGCGTCTAACTGTACATTCGGGTTACACGCATTCGAGTATGTAGGCTACTAATCGCGTCAATGTATTAGGCATGAGGAAGATGGAATTTAGAAGAAGAGAAACAGATTTTGTTATGCGTTGGAATAGAATAAAAGAAGTGTATAGGAGAATCTACACTTACACTGACACACACACATTTTATTGAGAGAGTTACGCCTATCACAATTCAACCATCAAAATGTTTATGTATAATTTAATTAAGTAATAAATTGTGTGTTAGAATAACATAAAAGATACGCCTACTTCAAATTTGCTGGGAGTCAACTGTAAACAAAATAACGAAACAAATACTTGATTTGTGAAAATTCTACTAATATTAATTTTGTTTTAAATAATTAGCATACAATTGAAAATAAATTTCTCTTTTTTTAGAAAAGCGTATTGTTTTTGGAATTTACTATATTTTAGAAGTTAATTACTTCTGTAATAACCGTAATAATTTAAACTGTGCTTATATGCCGTCCCTATGACCAATTTATAATAAACGGAGTAGGATTCAATAGTAAATGAGCCAACTTTGTTGAAAGATTTGTTTACTATTTCAATCTCCTATCCAATTAGTGAGTGTCTAGACTCTAGCTTTTAGGGCTGTGTGTGTAATACTAAGCGTTATTTACAAGGTTAAGGTAGTTTTTAATTCATATGCTAATTTAATATGTGTGTTTATAAAGTCAAAGTTAAAAACCACAATATAAAAACCGCGACAATAACTTTTTTTTATGAAAAATCAGTTATCCTCCTTTCAAATTAACGCGATTCAGTTGAAATTTACAGTTCATATATTTACAACCTAGACCTCAAAAGTAGGTTTTGTTATTGATACCCCTCCTTTTCTTTCTTTCAGGATGTAAATTATTGAACAGAAATAGGAAAGTATTTTTCTAGGTACACCCAATGATCCTAAACTTGGGACAATTTTGAGTTCAATATATATTTCCTGACTCAAAAAGTTCATTTGATGATTAGAGCACAACGTCTCCATTAAAACTATCAACCCATCTAACATTTATTTTACCCTCATTGGTGAACACGCGGACTAATTTTCAGGCTCCTTTGGTTTGGTTTGTTAGTGACAGGTTGGGTTCTAATCCCGTAAGGATGTACTGAAAGATTTCCACCTCATAAATTCCTTTACTTTCTCCATGCAAATAAGGGTACATTTTCTCTAATGCACACCTTCATCACCCTAACCCTAATATTGTAAATTAACTCGATAAAACACGTACCAGTGGTCAAGTTGACTAAATGTTAGGCTCATCTACTCTGGTTTTCTGATGATGGGAAGATCGTGTGTCTATTGTGAAGACGTATTGGATAATTGGGTCCATAGAGAATGTTGGGGTAAATTTCTCGCCTCAGGACCCGATGTTCGTGTGTTAAAACCCAGCCGGGCTTGGTTTATTGAGCGATAAAAATCCGTAGCACAACTTCCTTCGGAGTGAAAGTAAAGCCTTTGGTCCCATGCCGATTGTGGTATGGGAAAATAACCCTGGAAAGCATGTGAAAATACCTTTCCCGGCATAATTGGTAGGCCCTTTAACTCTCGCTCATAGAAATTCTAGCGTGTTGATATAATTAGACGGATCAGAAAGTGAACGTCAAAAAAAAATTTAATAATACAAAATTATTTTTTAAATAAAATTAGTTTATTGGGGTATATTTATTTGGTTTTGAGATCTAAAAGTGGTTGTCCTGAAAAATGTGTGTTATGTCACCTTTTCCTCTCGTACCCTTCAAATAATATGAATAAAATTATTTCCCTATTCAAACATCTTGTGTCTACGAGTGTACACGATGAAAGCAGTGTGTGTAGGCGCTATGTGGTCAAACCGAGCGAATATAAGATGGGCTGAATAAAAAGGGGGATGGGGGGGGGACGGGGGGGGGCGGCAATATGAAATATAGAGGGAGG
>CABFWB010000509.1:143719-159661 GCA_902151455.1 Timema bartmani
GGTGATTGTGAAGGTGTGGAGATGACGTGATGATGGTGATTGTGAAGGTGTGGAGATGACGTGATGATGGTGATTGTGAAGGTGTGGAGCCAATGTGCTACCATATGTATAGTACGACTTCTGGGCAAACACATATGGTACCACCAGGAATCAAACCCGGGACCTCTAGGTCAATATAGCCAAGGGCGTTGACCACTATGGAGCTATTCATTTATCAGTAATAGCGTCAGTAAGATTAAATACTATTACATTATTTAAATTCATTAATGTTCCATAATCTCAATTATTTGCAGTTTGCTAGAGTTAAAAATCCACCTTTTAGTGTGGCTTAGAATCGGAGATAAACTTGTATCTGTTATATAGTTATGACTACCACGAACAGTTTATTTTAGCGTAAAAGCTTTCAATAACTACCACCTGACTACCCGCTTTTATTTAAAATAACAATAGAAACAAATTATTTAAAAAGAATATACATTTTCAAATTTCACTATACATTTTACGTGCCATATTTTTGTAATAATGATAATATACATTATTTTTCACAAATTATAAAATACTACTAAACCGAAAGGTTTTGGTCATCAAACAGTTTGATGGTCTCTAATGATTGTAGCACACTTTAGGAGAGTATGAGTATTGTACAAGTAACTACTCTAAATATTTAAATACATACATACCTAATCACGCCATTCCCTTACGAGGTAGGCAATAATCTGTGCACATAGCTCAAAAAACAAATTCGTAACTAAACCATCCTCACCAACTTTCTCCACACTTCCCTATTCTTGCATACTCCCTTCACTTCGACAACATCCATATAATGAGTCATAAATGCTCATTTATTCTTAAAGCTCGGTTTATCTTTTTCAAATATTTGTCTACAACGTTTAGCCGCGTCTTACATGACCTGTGCTTTCCTTTTGATCCATACACTCTACCTTCATATATTTGCTTTATCTCTCTATTCACTCTCATCCTATCAACATGGTCAAACCAACGTAAGACTCTTCCATCACATTGACCCATTGGATTCCCTTTCAAAACGCACTCCTTCAGCACCCATTCATGATTGTCTCTGTCCATGCGAGTTGGATTCCCTTTCAAAACGCACTCCTTCAGCACCCATTCATGATTGTCTCTGTCCATGCGAGTTTTTTTCACATACATATTTTAGATATCTCATTTCAACTGCATTCAAACCTGATATTAATATTTCATACTTAAATTAAAGATTAATTTTAGAGTAAAATTGATTTTATGCATTTTTTTTAAAAACTATTATACTATGTCTTCCCTCACTATCTGCCTGGATTGAGTCACAATAATAATATTTGCGATCATCGATTTATCAAAGTTCTAGAAAATATGGCCAGACTCTATATCTTTATTACATGAGTTAGAAAATTAGTGAGATCAATTTTATCTTTAGATAACTTATACACATTTCAAACCGCACATGAAACCACCTTTTAGAGAGTTTTAAACTAAGGGTTAATTAACCAACATTGAGTCACGTTAAAAACATTTGCCTTCTAGTAGTAGAAATTTACACCATTTATCATTTTCACCATTTAACTAAATACAGCTAGAAACTATTTTAACTGTCAAAAAAATATTGGTTTTCAACCTATGGATCAATTTTAAGAGTGGCATTAGTAAAAGGTTCAAATATACTTTTAATGTATATTAGAACCTATCACCGTATAAAATAGAATGGGAAGGCTTTATTTTAATTACATCCCCGGAAATAATTTACAATAATAAGTAGGAATTGTCACAAATTATTTTTAATTAGAACATATCACCGTATAAAATAGAATGGGAAGGCTTTAATTACATCCCCGGAAATAATTTACAATAATAAGATAGAATTGTCACAAATTATTTTTAATTTTATTAAATAAACCAATTTTAAACCACGAAATAACTTCACGAAAAAAATTTACCTCCTATTAAATACTCAGCTATAATAATGTATTTAAAACTAAAATAAATTATTAAAGCTTTTTGTATTTTAATAATAATAATTATCTTTTTTTAATAAACCAATAAAATATAATATTTAGTAGTTCTAGAAAAATATGTTTTTAAAGTTTGTCATTAAAGTGAAATATTAATAAATTATTAATAGAATATGTCCTTGAACTACATATACTATAAGTGACGCTATTGGTAAAAAGTTTCCCATCGTTTCCTCCCTTGTATTAAAATAAAAATTGTTTCGAAAGACATATCTGACAGTGATAGAGTGCTTTGGTGCTGCGACCTACCGGTAGAATCTACACCAGACATTGAAAGTTTAACTGTGAAAAATGGTCCTCACACTTCTCTCAGCCAGTTTCTACATACAGCTACTCTTCTTTCTTTGCCCATAACTTCAAAGATTTATATATTTCAAAAGAATATAAACTAAGTTCCTCTTGCAGGGAAAAAGTTAAAGGAATAACCGAATTTTTTTTTCCCCTCAACAATGATAAACTTTATAAACAGTTTTACTGGTAAGTGGCGTTATAAATAGTTACGAAACTTTCAACATTGTGTTTTTATATAGTGCTGATGTGTTGAAGGCATATTATCACTATGCTAAATTATAAACCACACTTCCTTAAGAGGGTCATTATATACTTGTATGCATTATTCAAGTGTCTATACTGGATATATGTATCGTAAAACTTAAACGAGATGTTAATGGAGTCGTAGAATGTTTAGTAGACTACTTTCTTTTAGCACCAGGTATTACTTTCCGTTCGGGCAATACGCTAGAAGACGATTAACAACTAATTTAAATATATGTTTAAAAAATGACTCCTGTACATGGAAATCCACTCCTAGATCAGAATCTCAACTCTTTGGTACAGAGTTCAATTCTTGTGACTAGGTATCAATTTTCAATATAGGTATATCTTCAAATACCCATTTGGAATAGAATTTCCCCGTTACCAAATTTAGTGTATCTATAAACTGGCTAATTATTATTATTTGTCAGTTTTATTTGAACATGATTTTATTTTAAGATTGGGAGGTTAATAGAATGATTCTACCCAGCAATGACAATACATATAAACTTATATATCAGGCATCGGGTAATAACAAACCACATTGGTTAATTAATTATTAATTAACTAATGTAGGTTATGTTGTAACGTATGCAATTGAAAAGTAACATCGCAACACGGTGATTAGATCGGTGATAATTCCTTTATCAAATCAATATTATTCTACACACACTGAGATAAACATAATTGTTGCTTCTTTATTTAATACAGGATCGACGTTCCCGGGTGTAATGTTTTAACCAAATTGTTATAATATTGTGGCAAAGGGCACGTCCTGTAGTGGTTAATAAAATAATCCTTTCAGTACATAGTTTTGTTTTATTTTAGACTTTCATGTAAAGGAAAAATTATATTTTTAATTCACAACTTCCCTCCTGTTATTCTAATGTAAAAAAAATCATATCTCTCACTATTTACAGAATAAATTATTTTTGGTAACATATGTAAGAACTTATTAAACAAGTAAGCTGTTACATTAATACCTCTAATTTTTAACTTTATAGAGCCCCTGTGCTCTGTTCTAGCATTGCTCAAAGCCCCAGGAAGTATCTTTCATCTTACTAATGAGACCAGGAATGAACTAAGCTATGAGACTCAAACCTTTTCTCATTGAACGCCTGTTCAGGGTACATTAAAATTGAATGTTTCAACATAAACGTAGAAAGTAAATATGTTCATCAATATAGGACTAGTCTTTATTGTAAATATATATTTATGTAGGCCTATATACATACTGTATAATATATATAGTTTTGAAAGAGGAACGTTTTTACCCTTTGGCCATTTTAATGACTACGATAATTTTTAACGACATCCCGTTTCTTTCATTGAAAATATAAATGATAAAGACACTTTTTTTTTGTCTCTTCTCTTTTATATTCATCTATCTTTTTTTACTCAATGAATTTTGATATAGGTCTACATAGACATACAGACATTCGGATTGAGATAAGGTTTATATCCTATTTTTTCCTTGGACTTTTGAAAAATAAATAATTTACAACTTAAAAAAAAAAAAGTTTCCGCCCAGGGATTCCCAATGTTTTTTGTTCGGAGGAACCCTTAAAATATTTTGTAAAATCTCAGGGAACCCTTGTCTAGTTGACATATATTAGGTTTGACAGGGGTAAATTACAAGATATACGTGGATGTCAAAGGGGCTGGTAAATTATAATTAATGAAAACTTTTGGATAAAAGATGAAGGTTTTATCTATTTCTATTTACTTATTACCGTACTCAGGTACTTGAACGTGGATTATTATTAATATTCTTACCAACATCACTTTTAACAAAATTAAAGGAATTCTTCTCTTCATCATCTTCGGATACATATTTCAACATTGTCCAAAAATTATTGGCAGACCAATGTAAAGCAAGCTTTCCGTACCCTACGGTGTTAATTTTAGAAAGATAAAAATATACAACTGTTAAAAAAAGTTGTTTCTGAATATTAAAACAATTACTCAGTAAATACTTCAATAAGTAAAAAATAATAATATTACAATATGTAGTCTAAGCGCACACACAAATATTACATTTGAGAGGCCAGTTAATTAAAACTTGGCATTTCAAATCAGGTTTAAATATACTTTTTTTATTGATAGAACTAAGGTCATAAACGAATACATTTGAATAAATTACTCTTTTTTACATTTTGATTTATATTCGTTTGATTTTGTATATGTTTACTGGTATAGTAGGATTCTGGTTAAATGAACCTTTTACAAAATATATACTTTTTTTACGGTCAACATCGGTAGCATTAAAATCAAAATTGACAGTTTATGATCAAATTAATTGAAGAAGGCTATATATTAAAACGTTAGTAAATCATTTAACTGTCAAAAAAGTTTCTTCCTATAGTATTTGGACTCTAGCTTACTTTAAATTGAATATGTTCTGCCATTCCTTAATCCATAAACCTCCAACCAAGACTAGTCATTTTCCTAAACTCACATGATGCCATTTAACGTTTAATTTTCTAACAAGACCCAATGGAGTTCATTCAACAAGACTATTTGCCTGATGGTATTGGATAATTTAACAAATCCAAATAAATATATTAATTGGTTTATATTTTTAATTAATTAACCTAGGTCACAAAAAAATATAACATAAATACATTCACTCAAAAGATTATTATATAAATAATTATTAGTTTAATTAAAAACATGATAAATTATCTGGAATTTTTAATATATTCCTATATTGCAAACTGGATCGAACGCATTCATAGGAGAAACTGTATTCTGTACGACGTCTTAGAAGGCAAGGTTGGGGAAAAGAGAAACTTAGTAAGAAGGATTATTCAAATATTGGATGACTTGAAGGAAATTATTCTGAAAGCTAAAAGAGAAGGCAGAGGACGAGTTGCATTGGCAGTCTAATTTCACTGACAAAACGAATGGACATGTCGTAAGACAGAACACCAAATAATAATAATACATTGCCCAGAAATAATGTATATCCATATTAAAAGTGCTATATTTTCCCTTGTATATCTCAAACGTACGGACACACAATAATATTGATATTTAAAATACGCATTTGTTTTAATGTCACAATTTTCTAATTTTCACTCTATAGCCCATAATATTAATTATTTATATTGCTGTAATGATCTTTTCCAAATATTTTATTTCAGAATAATTGAATTATATATTTTATACTGAGTTTAATAAATGTTAAATTATAATTATTTATCCACTCGCTCTAGTGGCCGCATAGTTTGAGGCGTTAGTTACTCTTGTGTTTTACTAGACAACTGATCACAGGGAGATTGGAATTCTATTTCATGTTTGATGTACTGAGGGTGGTTTTCCCAAAATGGTTTTCCACTCTCACTCCACGTGAATGTAGGTATACTTCCTCGAAATTAAACCTTTATAATACCTAATTAGCGTAATTAGTACACATGTGTATAACCTAAACAGGTAGTAAGACGCAGTGCAAAAAAAAAAATTAACGTATACGATTTCACTTTAAGTAAGGACTTACAAAAATAATCTGTATCACTTCCAAAGCTTAAAACTCCCAATTTTCTGTACGCAGCTAGCCCAATGACAACAACTTATATTTTAAAACAATTAACTTCTATTTTAGTCAACCTCCGTGATATTTGGGTAAAGTTTTCGTCTCAGGACCCAGGGTTTGTGGGTTAAAACTCAGTGAGGTTGGCGGGTTTTTACTGAATGATGAGAATGCGTAGCACAACTTCATTCACAGGGAGTAAATTCGTCGATCCCATGTTGACTGTGGCATGTAAATATCTCTGGAAGGTACGTGGAAATACATTTACCCGCAAAATTGGTAGGTTCTTTCCCGATCGCTCGTAGAAATTCATGGAGGAAAAGGTAGGGAGGCCGATAACTCGCTCCACCTGAAATTAAACTATCAAAGAAACTTCATCCATTAATAGTTGGAGTAATCAGAATAGCAAATCTTTGTTGCGGTTCTATGCCACTCATCGGGATTTTAATGAATTATTAATAATAAAAGGTGACCTGGTGGTATAGGTGTAGGGTGTCAGACTTCTGTGCTGGGGGTCCGGGGTTCAATCCTTGGTCCCGGCACAGATCTATCTGATTGTCAAACCCTTCCTTCACCTCTGACAAGACGTGTATTAATCACAACTTGTGAATGTGTGGAATGCCATGCCTCCACCGTGGTTCGGATCCCACGTTAAACTGTAGGTCCTCCATTTCATCTCACAATCACCCTACCATTACACATTGGTGTAAGTGCGTATAACCCGAACGAGTAATAAGACGTGGTGCTAATAATAATATTAATAATAAAAATACGTATTTATTGGCATTAGCTTACGAGGAATTTAGAGATTCGTAAAAAATAAAAATAGGATCCTCCTAAGCCACAAAATCCTACAATCAATATAATGAGTTTCTTTAGTTAAGACATTCAGACTTCTACAATTATATTGTAATTAAAACATGAAAGAGTTGTATGTTGGTGCTAAAATATACAAATGTTCAGTAAAATCACACGTTAGTGCCAACAGGATAACACTTATTACTGAACGTCGTCGCTTGTTTAGTGTTTTAAATAAAACTTACGGAAATGTTTAAAACTTTATTTAATTTTCATCAGATGGCTTTAACATGACTAGATTTGTAATGTTTATATTTTATACATCCTTTTTGAATAATTTATAAGAGATAATAATATCTGAACTAACGTGATAGTATTCAAAATTCACTGTTATTTAACGCTATATTTAGCAGTAAATGTAAACGTGGTGGAGCATCCTTCCGTCTCACACTATCGGTCATCCGGGCTAAAGCGCGGAATTAGGCCGTCTATTCTTCAGTTAATCTGCTGGTTACTGGTTATGGAGAGGTAGGAGGGGTTCAAAGAACCGTTCTCCCGACCGATTAACCGGGAAGTTTAAGTACACGAATACGCACGAACATGGAAAAAAAAAAGTATCGAGGTGCAGTTTTTTTTAAATTCTACCCTTAACAACACCAAAATCTGGATAAGTTTAATACCACCTCTGTGATCTAGTGGTCAGAGTTACTGGCTACAGATCCAGAGGTCCCTGGTTTGATCCCTGGTGCTTCCAGAAACTTTCTGTGAAGCATTCGGTCTGAAACGGGGTCAAACTCGGTCTTGCGAGGACAAACGAGGTGCTACTTGAATTTAAAAAAGTAGCAGCTCCTGTTTAGAAAATTGGGATTAACGGCCGGAGGGTTCTTTGTGCTGATCACATGACACCCTCTGTCACGCGAATGTTGGCATTATCATCGCTAGCGGTGAGGCGGCAGCCCCCCATTTGGTTTAGCTTGCTTGTTGGCTCACACCATGGAGTTCTTTTATTTTTCATATTCATTGTATTTTTTTTAAATGTGGTTAAATGGTTGAATCGTTGTCTAATCCTACTTACTCTCTTCTAAAGTAGAATTTAGATAAGTTCATTACAATGTAAGGCCTGGTTTGATCTGTATTACTTCCCTAAGATAGTTTTTTATCACCACGTTTAACTACCTGTTTAGGATATACACATATATGATAACTACTCTAATATGGTAGGGATATGGAAGGAAGCATTTTAGAGGTAATCTATCTGGAACTGCCTGAAAGGAAAGTGGGAAACCACCCTAATTAGACCTTACCGAGATTTGAACCCCTCATCTCCCCGTCATCAGCAGGCCAGTCTAACATAAGAGAGACGCCTTAGACCATTCGGCCACTGAAGTGGGTCTAAGATAGGTGCTATCTGGGGGATCACTGAGGTGATTTTGCTAAATAATTTCCCCCCTCACCTCTCTCTCTCAACGTAAATGCGGGTACACTTACTGTAAACTATCTCTACTTCGTTAGTGTAAATATGCGGCTAGTCCATACCGGTATTATTACATCATGAAACATAATATTATTGAAAAGTAAATGAAATTTGTGGGCTGCTTTGTCATTTTATGTTCACAATATTGTATGTAGTTTTTTAATTAACACCTGTTCGGCGCATACGCATATGTATTAATTACGCTAATGGGTTAGGGATGAGGTAGGTTGAATTTAGAAGAAGTGTACTCCCATTTGTATAGGATAAAGAGTGGAAAATCATTTTAGAAAAAAAAATTACACCCAACCGAGATTTTAACCTCGATCTACCCGTAATCGGCAGTCTAGTCAATTGCGAGAGTGACGTCTTAGACCGTGCGACCACCGAAGTTAGTAATATAAAAACATTGGAATCGCTGTAGAAACGTTGAAGTATAACCCATCTACTGTAGAAGTAAAGCAACAGCCATCAGAAGGGTCCTAATCGCAAACATTGGCTGAAAGTGATTAATGTCGACCTGATAAGTCTTTGTGGAAATAATTAGTGATAGCATAGTATTACTAAGCAAATAAAAATTAGTTCTTAATAGGTTGACATTAATGACTTCCAAACAATGTTTGCGATAGAAAAAACCTTTTGCTATCTGTCACCCTCTCTCTTACCATCGATAGGATATAGTAAAAAAAAATAATTAGGAAAAACATTCAATAAAATGTGAATTTTTCTTAAATCATACAATCTATTATTAATAACACATATTGGCTGTATTGTATTCGATATAATATCTTTGAATTTAGCTATCAAAAGTCACATTTTTAGTAACATCGTAATATTTATTTAAGTCCACCTGCCAGATCATGTTTGGTTGGTTGCAATCTACCGTTTTATACTCCTGTATGTTATCGCCCGGACGAATTACGCTGTCCGTTTCATTCATTCGAAATGGACCGAGTGGCAAATTTTACTGGCACGGATGTGTCAATTTAACGAGGCATGACAAAAGCGAAATATCGCAAACAAGAATTTAACAAAATTTTCATGTGAAAATATAATTTTCGAACCATCTGCAACGATATGGAATGTGCACTAGCAGCATAATTTTGAGTCCAGTCTTTTGTAAACTATTTTGTTTGCAATTACAGGGGGAGGGAACGGGTTTTCATTATCCTAGGAAAAATTATGTGACGAGTATTATTGAGATATATTCTCAAATGTGAGATTATTTCACAAAAGCACTCTTTTTATTTTTAAACTTTGATATAACCTAGCTTGTTTTTTAAAAAAAATTACCTTTTCGGTGAACTTTTAAAATTGTGCATGTGGGAACTAAAAATATTCATATATACCCAATACTAATATATTTGGAGGTATTCAATACTTCTCTATATTAATAAAATTGAGACTTTACTTAAAAATTGGAATTTTTAATTTTTTTCTAGATATTTTTAAGCTTACTAAAATCTGGGTCGGAAGACATAAAATATTTTTTTTAAATCTGTCTGTTTGAAGCAAATAAAAGGACTTCATGGTTACCCTGGGCAAAGCCGGGTACTTCTGCTAGTATATTCATAAATATTAAGATAACGGTTATGTGCAAGATGAGTGAAGGGAGAAAAAATATATTTGAAGCAGTTTTTATATTAAAGTTATTTTAGGGGACATTTGGCTTTTAAATAATATTTTTACCACACACTTAATAAACGAGTTTTTTTTGTAAAAATAATTATATTATTTTTATAGACACAATATCTTACGTTTGAGCCTTTGAGGTATTATTACTCTGTATGGATGAGATAGAGTTAATTAATATGATGTCTAGACCAAAACAATAGATAGAGCTCAAACATTAAAATACAGGACCGTTAAGTTAAATCAAAATCCTTAAAATGTTTTTTTTAAGGAAACTAACTTTTGGTTTTTTGCTTTTGTTAAGTTTTTTTATTTTTCCACCTCGTATTAGTACCTGTTTAGATTATACACCATGTACTAACTACACAAATGGGTTAGGAATTAGACCGGTCTAATTTAGAGAAAATTCACCTACATCTTCGTGGAGGGCGAGTATAAAACGATTTATGAAAAATCAGCGTCAGTACACCCGATTGGGATCGAATCCCAATCTCCTCGTCTTCGGCAGTCTAGTTCAATACAAAAGTAACGCGTTAGACCAAGCGGCCACCGAAGCGGACCACAGCAGTATTATATTTCTTCATTCTTTCTCAAGGAAAATGCTGATACATTCTTAGAATACCCTCTCCTTATACTGTTCCTTTAACTTCAGCCGTTACCCGCATCGGTGATCGCATGGTCACATACGCGTCACTCTTGTGTTGGACTGGATTGCAATAACTGAAAGATAGGGACTCTAATCCCAGTCGGGTATGGGTTTTTTATAAATGGTTTCCCACTCTCCCTTAGAACAGATTCTCTAATTCTACCCTCCTCATCCCTATTTCATTAATGTTTTTTTTTAAAACCCGTATTACTACCCGTTCGGGTAATAGGCATAGGTACTGACTAGGCCTATGTTTTGAGGATGAGGACGATTGAGTTGTACCTGCATTTGCGTGGAGGGAGATTGTAAAACAGTTTCTGAAAATCCACCCTCAATACACCCGACAGGGATTTGATCTCCAATCTCCCAGTCATCTGCAGTCCAGGCTATCACGAGAATGACGTCTTAGTTCATTCGGCCACCGAAGTGAGTGTTAAAATAATTTATCTATTTGTATAGCCCGGATTAGTACTGAGGCACGAGGAAAATAGAAAAACTCAAGTCGTTGATAGTCATTACTGTCACTGGAGCGTAGGAGTGAGAAATAAAAGTATATCTATACTTTTCTGTCTTTATAAGCCAGATAAATGTTCGCCACCTTCGTCGAATCCTGTCAATCAGTATTTTAGTCAACTTTCAGTGCTTACAAGGGGCTCACTGGTTCATTGAACCTTGGATAGAACGTGAGGGGAATCTCAAAGTGAACGCTTTTTGAATAATTCAGGTGAGGGGGAGCTTGATTTTTTTTTGTGTGTGTGTGTGTGTTATAATACCTTCAAATTTACTTTTACTTGTCGATAAGGACCAGAATATTACGTCAAACCTTTGAAAAGAGTATGATTATAAAGCTGCACACTTTGTTTATTAAGCTACCAACAGAAACACGTCAAATGCCACCGTAACAGTTCATGCATCATGCATGGTACAGTCTTAGCCGAAATATCTGAAAACACATGAAATACCTTTTATTGTTGTCACCGCGTCACACACATGTTCGGGTTACATGCATATTTGCGCTAATGAGTTAGGGATGAGGAACGTTTGAATTAAGAGAAAGTGTACCTGCTTTTAAGTGGAAGGAGAGGGGAAAATCAATTAAGAAAAACCACCCTCAGTACACCGACTGGAATTCAAACCCTGATCTCCCTGCCATCGGCAGTCCAGTTCATTGAGAGAAAGACGCTTTAGACAATGTGTCCTATGAAGCAGGCTTATGTACTAATTACGCCAATATGTTGAGGTATGAGTAAGGTTAAATATAGAGTAAGTGTAGCTGCACTTACGTGAAGTGAGATTAGAAAACCGCTCTGGATACGCAGTCAAGTTTATTACAAGAGTGAAGGTTTAGACCATTCGGCCACCAAAGAGGGCTGTTTTTGTTTAATTTCCGTGCTCTGCCCCATACTACCCGTCCGGGATGTACACATATTTACCCTAATATGGCACTTACGCGTATGGTAGAATTTATAGGATTTTGTGTCCACATTTACGTGGTTGAGAGTGTAGAAACATTAGATAAAAAAAACTTCGGTAAACCCGGCCAGGATTCGTTCCCTGACCTTTCCGTCACCGGCAAAAATACCAGACGAGCCTGACTCCTTTATCCGCGTGCTTATGAGTGCATGTGGATATAAGCTATAATATTACACACAGAGAGTTGAATTTAAAGGAAGAGAATTCGCATTTGAGCGGAAAGAGAGTAGGAAACTATTTTAGAAAAAAAAACATTCTCAGTAGACCCGACCGGAATTCGAACCTCTTAACATGAGTGACGCCTTAGAGTTAGACCATTCAGCCACTGAAGCAAGTACCAACTAGTTTGTAGTGTACGGTATGTCTTCTTTTCGTTTTGAGCACAAAGTTATCCGGTTGCATCTATTAAACGTTGTGTACACAATTTTCACACATTTGACACTCATATACCCCTTTTTAATAATCCGGCCTATTCAATTTATGAAGAGCCATATAATCTTTTTTTCGTCCCGTAAAGTCTATACGTCACTCTCGTTGAAACAAACATTGGGCAACATATTCCTGCATCACGTTCCATATTCACTAATCTCTTTATATGTCGCCACATGTGTGTACAAACAGACTATTCTTCTCATTTTTAAAAAGAGAATAAAAATGCGCACACTTGCAAATTTAATAAAAATGTTATTTTCATATAGGATGGCCGACGGTGGGTAGACTAATCTTATTATATCCACTGTGATGTGAATGCTTTATAATCCCGGGGACAATTTCTAGCTTATACTTTTATATCTACATATATATATATATAATCCATGTGAGTAACATATGAAATAATATGATTTACGTCATAAGATTCAGTTTTCAAAGCAGAAAAATTTTATTTGAAAACTAAATATTTTTATTTTGAAATTTGTGTTTGATATAAGCTACGTAGTTTAACTCTAATGTAAATATGTATTTCAATCATCGGGCACAAACAATAGAATGTTAAAGCTCACCTTTGTACTTCATTTACCAACAGGACAGACTGAAGTAGGAAGAATATGAGCAGCAAAATATTTGTTAATACACGGTCAAGAAAGTTTTTGGGATTCTGACTCTCTGAATTCCTTTTTACATAATATAAACTGCTTGAACTCAAAATATACATAATATTAACTCCATGAACACAGAATATAAATATAAATTGAAAACAAGCTAATCTCCAAAGATATTTTAAGAGTTATTTTTTCATTTGAATCGGTGGCCGCATGGTCTTACGCGCTACTCTCGCAGCAGACTAGACTGCCAATGATGGGGAGATCGAGGCTATAATCTCGGTCAGGTGCATTGAAGGTGATTTTTTTCAAAACCGTTTTCTCCTTCCACTCAAATGCGGGTCCACTTATTTTAACCCCGAAAAGGCACAGTGGGGCACTCTATGCCCCAGAGAATTTTTATTTCCTTATTAATTCAAGTTGATACATCTGACAAGCGCCACCTTGACATTCACTGTCTTCTAGTTGGTGTGTTTACTTGTTAGCAATGACATTTATAGGCGAAACAGTGACTTTGGGACATACAGTGCCCCAGTGTACAATTAATATATTTTTTTTAAATATTATATTTCCTTTAAGTTATCTCAAATGTAATTGTGTAGATAGTGTTATATAGATCTTACTAATATTATAAATGCGAAAGTTTGTGTGTTTGGATGTTTGTTGCTCAATCACGTCAAGACTACTGAACGGATTCGAATGAAACTTTGTAGGTAGGTAGAGTATGTCCTGGAATAACATATAGGACTATTCCCAACCTTTGATTTTACATTAATTTTACAATATTAATGTTTAAATATTTTGCAGGTTAGATGGTGCTGCCAGTCATTTGCTATTTTTATGATAAAAGTTCAATAGTTTTTGATAGAGTATGCCTTGGAACAACATTATATTAATTGTTATACTATTGTTTAAACTTTTCGTATATAAGAGGTAAGTGATATATTAAAAATGCGAAAGTTTGTGTGTTTGGATGTTTGTTGCTCAATCACGTCAAAACTACTGAACAGATTCGAATGAAACTTTGTAGGTAGGTAGGTAGGTAGAGTATGTCCTGGAATAACATATAGGACTATTCCCAACCTTTGATTTTACATTAATTTTACAATATTAATGTTTAAACTTTTCGTATATAAGAGATATATTGTGATTTTAATTTTACGAGTAAATATGAATGTGATTATATTATTATTATTAGAACCGCGTCTTACTACCCGTTCAGGTTATATTATATATGCGAAAGTTTGTGTGTTTGTATGTTTGTTACTCAATCACGCCAAAACTGCTGAACGAATTTGAATGAAACTTGGTACGTAGATAGAATATGTCCTGGAATAGCATATAGGACTATTCCCAACCTTTAATTTTACATTAATTTTACAATACTAATGTTTAAACTTTTCGTCGGGTGAAGCCACGACGGGTAACAGCTAGTAGTGTTATATAATGTGTAACATGGAGGTTTTACTAAATTTTAAACAAATTTTAGAAGAACTAGGGAGACCAAAGCCTGATATGTCAAATGATTTCGAGGATTTATCTGATAACGAAGGTGAAATAGAGCATATAGAATAAGACCACGTTGAAGATGATATTTTTATTCCTGATACATCGGAATATGAATGTATTCCTGAGTCAGAGAGTAAAGGAGATATTGTCCGTCAATATAGAATAAAAAGAGCTCAGATTTCGAAGCAAACCAAAACTCAAGCCAGTACTTCCGCCGATACGTCCAATAATACTACAAACGTACTCAGTATTCAGCGAGAGGAAATGACACAAGTTCTGCCCGATTGCATTGTTACACCAAAGCAGGCTTCTTTGAAAGGTAAAAATGGTTACCGTTCGTCATCTATACCTCCTTCAAAAGCAGGAAGAACACCTAGAAGAAATATAGTCCTGATCAGGTCTTGAGCTGAACAATTTGCAAAAGGGATTAGAAACGAATTAGGTGCATTTGATCTGTTTATAAATTAAAACATGATTCATGACATTGTAAAATTTACCAATCAATAAATTACACTTCAACGAGTTAATTATAAAGATGGGCAAAGCTTTATTGGTGAAACCTCAGTAATTGAAATTAGGGCCTTGTTAGGATTGTTTATATATTTTTGTGCATAGGTCCAGAATCACACTTCACCAGGCACTCTTTGACATGTTACTAGGGGTGTTCGAATAACTAGAAATGTTATGCTTCAAAAACGCTCTGATTTTTTTTGTGAACACATTGCGTTTTGACGACAAATCAACCCGGGCTGAAAGAAAGGAAAACGATCCCCTAGCTCTAATCAGAGAATTGTGGGTCTCATTTATTAATAATTGTAAGGTTTCTTATACACCCAGAATATTTTGCACCTTAGATGAGCATTTTTTATAATTTAGGGGAAAATATATGTTTCGTGTATGTATTCCCAACAAACCAGCCAGGTATGGGTTGAATATTGTCAAGAGGAGCGTCATGGATATATGATAAACGCAATACCTTACACTGGAAAGAAAATTGAGGCAGAAGGTAAACCTTTAGGTGAATTTTTTTTTTGTAGAGAAATTTTCTGAAGCAATCCATGCTAGTAACCGTAATATCACTGTCGAGAGTTGGTTCTCAACAGTTCCTCTATTCAACTATATGCTTGACAAGTACAATTTAACAATGGTTGGAGCGCTTCGCAAAAATAAGCCTCAAATCTCTTAGGAGGCTTTTCATACAAATAAACGTGCAGCAGAAGCATCAATGTTTCCTTTTGAGAGGGAACTTAAATTACTTTCTCATCTTAAAAAAAAGGAGGGGG
>CABFWB010000509.1:161826-180568 GCA_902151455.1 Timema bartmani
TTTTTTTTTGCTGGGGTATTCAGTACCCCAGTATAGTCTACTGTTAATGTGTCTGTAAATCTTGGGTACTGGTTCAGGGTTAAATATAACCTTCCTAATCCCTTAAAACATTATGATGATTAGTACATAAGCGTATTACTCCGGATGGGTAGTAAGACACGATACTAAAATAATATTTTTTTAAGTTAGCTTTTCACTCCCATACCTCTTCCCAGAGTGTATCTGTTTGATCCAGGAACACTCTGTATACATATAATTTGGGCCAGTTTCATATTCAGATTACGCAAGCTTCAAGTGTGGTGTGACATTAAATACAGGGTGACACCTATTTAAACTCAAAATGGAATGTGTCAAGTTTCCCATGTGAGAGTGGGCCATTCCATTCTGGTCTAGGTAGGTGTCGTCCTGTGTTTGGTGTAACACCTCACTTTAGGCGTGCTAAGTCTGACTATGAAACTTTCCCTAAGCTTATTGGACTTAGTTTTATACATGTTAATATAAACAATATATTTATTTACGATTGCACTGAAATAGGAAGTTAATAAACACGTTTATTTCATCTTTCTAGATGCAGCCACGCCATATATATTTCTAAGTTACTTTCAATTTTCTATGTGGGCCTACCATATTTCTTCTAAATGGAATTGTAATTTAAAATTTTTAAAAAAATTTGCACTACGTATTACCACCCATTTGGGCTAAACGCATTTGTACTAACTACGCTAATGTGTTAGGGACGAGAAAGATTGAATTGATAAGAAGTGTACCCTCATTTGCGTGGAGGGAGAGTGAAAATCACTTTAAAAACCTTAATGAACCCAACCGGTATCAAACTCCAATCTCCCTGTCATCGGCATTCTAGTCTATTGCGAGAGTTACGCTTTAAACAATACGGACACCTAAACGGCTTGATTTCAAATAATTATTATTGCTTGTAATGGCAAGGTCAATAATCTCGCATAGAGCGAGACACAGCACCCGTAAGTCTCGGTAAACACGAGGGAGTAGAAATCATTCCCCACCCCTACCCTCCAATCCCCCCTCACTCCGGCCGTAGTTCCTAGCTGTGTACTCTGGGTGACTTGGCTCAGAGTAAACAACCTGTACCGTGTTTGTTCGGTCACATAATGTTTTACATACAACATGGAGTCTTTGCGCAAACAAAACTGGGTGAACATAATATTCTGGGAGGAAATGTGAGCGGGGAGAAAAGCTTATTTTGAAATGGAAGCTCATGATGGAGTGGCGGGGAGGAGGAGGGGTAGGGGTATGTTGTTTCTTATAAAATAATCTAATTAGAATATCGGGCTTAGTTTCGGGTAATATTTATATCTTGGTTTTACCCGCATCGGTCGTCACATGGTCTAACGCGTCGCTCTCGTGTTATACTGGACTACCGGTGATGTAGAGATCGGGAATCGAATCCCGGTCGGGTGTGTTGAGGGTGGATAAATTTCCTTTAAAATCTTACCTTTCTCATCCTTAATAGATTAGTGTAATTAAAGTATGCTTATAAATCTGAACGGTGACAAAATGAACTTTGTCTCTGTTCGACGAAAAGAATACATACATTTTTTTTTTAACGCAGTAACAAAAATAAAGTTTTAATGGTAATCGTTCATTTTTATTGATTTTACTAAATAAAAACCTTAATTTTTCAATGTAATATTTATCTTAACATTCGTAAAAAAAAAAAAAGTATTCTATGCTCCAGTGACTAGTCGATACTTTAATTTGTTGGGGTTGTAAGATAAAAAAGCAGATCGATTGTAAAAAAAAAACCTATATGCATATTTTTAATTGACTTCCCTCGAACACGAACCAATTCCCACGAATTTAATTGCAAGTGCATGTCAGTCCCACTGCAATACTTGTTAAACCTTCCCTACATGGTCACACGTGAAACCGTTTTATTTCATAGTGTACTTGTGAGTTTGTGTGTGTGTATATGCTGATTGAAATGAGAAATGTCTTCGAAATTGAGAGGAGACTATGGTTTATTTTTTCTCGTGTATCATTGTTCTATGAGACTTAAAATTTACAACTAGTGAGAAAATTATATCCAATCTGAATGATTGTCTCCCAAATAACTTGTTCGAAGAATAACCATACATGTCAAGTTTATTAAAGTGTTTTAGTTTGCTATGGAGATACGATGTTTGCCTGCACTATAGATACAAAGAAAGATTTATAGACATTTTAATTAAAGTTTAAATATTTTCTGACCGCCTCTGTGATCTATTGGTCAGAGTACCTGGCTGCAGTTTCAGAGGTCCCGGTTTCATTCTCAAGCGCTTCCATATTTTTCTTTGAAGCAGTGGGTCAGAAATGGGGTTAACTCAGCCTCGTGAGGACAGTTGAGGAACTAATTGAAAATAAAAGTAGCGGTTCCCGTACAGAAAACTGAAATTAACTTCCTAAGGTTTTGCTGTGCTGAACACATGACACCCTCTATTCGCAAATGTTGGCACTATCCTTACCAACAATCTGCGGCCGCAAGGTCTGTTAGTACGCTTGCGTTGAGGCTGATTTCATGAAGTTTTCTTCAATAGTTTATAATAAATAACCAAATGTGTTTATGAATTTTATATAATTAAGGAAATGGATCACAATGAGTGACGAAAGTGGTAGGTTTCCAAAAACGATTTTTTTATAACCAATTAAATAGAAAACTACTAGATTTATTAATACAGATTTAAATTTAAGTTTAAACAAAATAATTGTATGTGCATTTCATAAAATAAGCTAGGCCTGTCATTCAAATTTGGGCAGACTTTCTCTAAAACTGTTTTCATCACATTACGGCTCGTCTATTTCTATATCAACTTTGGTATTTTAATGCGAATTATAAGTTAAACGTTTGTAACTACCCCTATATAAAAGGGCCGCCTACCGAAGCTCTGATACGCATTGCAAACGTTCAGATAGCTCACATTATCTAAAAAGGCTTTATTATTCAAAATATGGCCTACGAAAATGAGGCCTCTATATAGGATTAAAAACCTC
Source organism: Timema bartmani (assembly GCA_902151455.1). Taxonomy (NCBI): domain Eukaryota; kingdom Metazoa; phylum Arthropoda; class Insecta; order Phasmatodea; family Timematidae; genus Timema; species Timema bartmani. The sequence continues at coordinate 164,833 of CABFWB010000509.1, forward strand.
ATATTAAATCACATTTTAAAAAATGTATGAAAGTGTTGAATTATTAGTTAATTCTATTTCAACGACATCAAATGTGAAATGCCACATGTATAATTATTAGCTCTAGTTTCAACTTAGTTTAACACGAAATGTCATGATTTGTAGTACTATTAGCTCTGTTTTAGTTAATTTTAACGTGAAATGTAAAACTTCTGAAGTTAACAGGCAAATAAATATGAAGAAATATAGATTTCCTCAAACAAATTATTATCTTTGATAGGGTCACAACATGAAATTAAAAAAAAATATATAGTGCTTTTTATTCATTAAAATTAACGTTCTCGTCGGAAATACTCTAGTGTGAGAATATTTCATTCGAGTAGGAAATTAACCAGTGCTTTTGATTGTAGAGATTTATTTTAAATAGTTATAAAAATATCAAAAAAATACGCAAGCTTTATAACCATAATTTTTTTAGTACCATTTCTTACTACCCGTTCAGTTTATACGCTTAAGTAATAATTACGCAAATTATACTAGGGATTAGGAAGGCTATATTTAGAGGATGTGTACCCGCATTTTCTTGTTGGGAGAGTAAAAAACAATTTTGGAGATAAACACCCCGAGTACATCCGACTGAGATTCAAACCTCGATCTCACCTTAATCGGCAGTCTAGTCTACTGCAAGAGTAGCGCGTTAGATCATGCAGCCAACGAAGCGGGCTACATTAAAATCACCCCAACTGGTGAACACACGTTCTAATGTAGTAATGTTAATGCTAATTAAGTTCGGTTGACGGTGACGGGGCTCGAATCTCGATAGGGTGTACCACGGGTGTCTGATTACTCAAATTATTTCTATCTTTCCCTCCACTCAAATCATGTGAATTTAGGTCTACTTATATATTATACTTTAAACACAAGCATAATTCATAATATGCATAAAGCCCGAGCGATTAGTGAGACGCGATAGAAGAAATACAATTGAATTATTGAATACAGTGTGTCTAAAAACTATCATTACAATTTTGATACTAAATGAAATAACTAACTCCCACACATACATAACATTTTTGACCATCAAGTAAATTAAGCGACAGAAAACCCAAAGTTTTTTTAGCAGCGCGTTGCACTACCTGTTCGGGTTATACGCCTGTTTATTAATTACTTTAATGGGTTAGGGATTAATAAGGTTTAATTTAGAGGTAATGCACCTGCATTTGCTTTAGAAGGAGAGTGGAAAACTATTTAGTAAATACACCCAAATGAGATCGAACCTCGATATCCCCGTCTTTGACAGTTTTGTCCATCACGAGAGTAGCGCTTTAGACCATGCGGCCACCGAAGCGGTTTTTTAAAATTAAAATAATGAAATACTAAACATTCAATATGGGCACCATTAGTGATACGCAAAACATGAAGGATATAAAAACAAAAGAAGTATTAAAAGTATTTTTTTGAAAACTCTATATAAATATTTGTACACACTTTCAAGGAAATGTGACGATTACATCTTGTTCCAACAATGTGGATGCTCCTTGCTACTGTTATAATTGTTACTACACGACCAACTCCTATGATCTGTCCGCATGTGGCCCGCGCCTTGTAGGTAGCCAACCCTGCCTGAAAATTCTGAGAACTTATGCTTCTGTTGTTGCCATGACAACTACACCACTCGAGGCTGGGTTAGGCTCCGGTGTGGTCGTCTCTCCTATTGTAAACAACACGAGGAATATTCTGCCCTGCAAAACACATGGTTTGTTTTTCCATAGTTTAAGATTCGTGGTACTCACTCACTCACTCACTAGCTCTCTCGCCCTGAGCCACTCCGGTACAGTCGGACTCAACAAACATGGACTTGTACACATTGTTCTATATGGCTGATATATTGCGTGAGAGCTGAACTTTTATTTCGAAACACTATTTTCTCCATTATATTCATATTTAGGACACATAAACAAAATATTTCTTATAGTGAAAATATTAACATAATTTATTCAATTTCAGTTAAATAATATTACGTTTTATTCTAAGAGGTTTAAATTACTACGAACATATCAATAGATGATCTCATTTTTCAAGTATTTGAAAATGATTCCGTGGCTTTTAAAAATCAAAAATTTGATGCATTTTTTTTCATTTGCCCTTTTCTGATATAAATCTTAACTTTTACTTGAAATGAGAGAGTAATATTTGCGCATGAATAGCGGATATATCGTTTTACCTACTTATATTTTAAAAGAATGCATCGTAATTATCTATTATCGAATAGAAGGAGGGAGAACTGAAACATTGGCTGACCTTTCTGCGAGGTGTTGGGGTGGTTATGATAAAAGGAAAATTTAAACGCTGTTCTAGTTTTACACAAGATATACTCGTATGTCGTGGGAAATATTTTATACGTCAAACGTTTCTTTCGCGTCGTCATTATGTCGCTTATACAGCTTTTTAGCTAATTTTTAAAGTATAATTTTTTGTTGATTCTAGCACATACCGATACACACACAAAAAAAAGAGAAGTTAGAAAAAAAAGTAAATTCAAAAGACTGAGGCGAGAAATTAATTTTCCAGCTCTGGTTTGCTCTCTTATTGTAACTTTTATTATTAAACAAAAACTCATAGTTATGTATGTTTAAAAAATATTTCTCGATTTAATAACAAAATGTACCCACTTCGTTGGCCGAAAGGTTTAAGGCGTCAATCTCGTGTTAAACTGGTCTGCTGATAATGGGGAAACCGGGGTTCGAGTTCTGGTTGGGTCTACTGAGAGTAGTTTTACCTGAATGGTTTTCAACTCTCCTTCCATGCAAATGCAGGTGTATTACCTCTAAAATAGTTCCTTCCTCTTCCCTACCCCATTAGAGTGATTATTATACATTTGTAGCCTATAACCTAACGGGTAGTAAGACGCTGTGTTAAAAAAAAAAAGTTTCTCGCTTATTACATATTGTGATAAAAAGGGACTGTACCCAGGACCTGTTGGGTCACAACATCTCTCCAGTTATAGTAATTTTAAAATGGTGTAGCTTTGAATAAATGTACCCTCATTGGCGTTAGAGGGAGAGTGAAAAACCATTTAGGAATAAACACCCTTTTTAAGCACCTTTTGATTTATGTAAATATGTACTAACTGCTCTAATTTGTTAGGGATGAGGAAAGTATTTAAATTTAGATAAAGTGTACCCACATTTGCAGAAATAGAGTGAAAATACCTTTAGGGAAAATACTTTCAGTTCACCATCTCCAGGATTCAAACTCCAATCTCCCCTTGGTTGGCAGACTAGTAGATTGCAAGAGTGACGCCTTAGACAATGTGACCACCAAAGCCGGTAACACCCTTAGTTCCCCTGGCGGGGATTTTAACCTCGACCATCCCGTGAATAACAAACTAGCTTCGTGCTTTCTTCCGCCAACCCAAATATTTGGTCTAAACACAGTTCAACTATTAAATTATTTATTGTAATCAAAGACTAGTACCAGGTGTGGCTCCTAGTTTGTTTTTAGGGCATGCAAGACTTGTTAATACTCTATTATTAAACTATTATCTGCCCATAAGTAGCCATTTTACCAACCACACACAAAATAGTGTAATACATAGTTGATGTGTTTTTTTAGATTTGAAAGGTAATTTTGATAACTTATTTAATGGGAGGTAGTAATTTACTAGCACAGCCCTGTCAAGACTTGCTTACCTTAGCAACAGCCTATGAGCCACCCATAAATACAGGATTATTGTGGTCAAATCATATTTAATTTGCCGGGCTCTACATTACGTACCCAGAGTTACCATTCGACCTTCTCTTACCTCTGCTGTCCTGGCGTATGGAGGAGTTCATCTCTAAGGTGGGGACACCATTAAGGTGAATTCCACTATCCCCAAATGGTAGGATGATACGTCAGAATGATGATGGTGGAAAACAGAGAGGACCTACAGTTTGACGTGGGTTCCGAACCACAGTGGGGGCCTGACATTTCACACATTCACAAAGCGTGAAAAGCACTCACTTTGCCAGAGGTGAAGTGAAGGGTTTGGTGATCAAATAAATCTGTGCCGAGACCGGGATTTTAACCCCGGACCCCTAGAACAGAAGCTCCCCTCAATCTTCGTATCTTATTAATATTATTCTATAGGTATTAAATATATATAGGGCTATCAAATGTGACAGTGGCAGATCACATGACTTGACGTATGAATACGTGAATTCGTATGAAAATTTGAGTATCTTAATCCATCCAAAAATCACATTAAACCATTTTTTTAATTAAAAAGGTCAAGAGTTAAATCAATGCTTATGTATTTTATAACTGTAGGCTTATAATAGTAGGATATGTTTGAAATTCCTATCTACTAAGGAATGGTTTCGTATATTTTGTAACCTGCATTTCCACAGATGTTCCATTTCCCTGGTGTACTCTCGACAGCGATGGAGTTTCAAAATATTCCACCAATCGATACCTCATTATTATTTCACGTTTTGTAAAAGCCTTTTTTGATGAACGGTAAGAAGCAAAAAAAAGAAGTGTGTTTTCTCTCTAATGCCCTCCAACATCGCTAGCATGGAAAAGGTAATCTAGATGTATATAAACACTTGCGTGGGGAAAAAAGAAATGAAACTTCATCTTCGTGTGGCATGTATAAATTATTAGACTGAAGGCTATCTAGATTCCAGACCCACGCTCTTCATACGATGGAGTTTTAACGCGCCTTCCAACTGGCTAAGATATATTTTGCTTTCCCTATAAATGGTTTAATCTGAATCAAATTAAGTTTTATTTTACACCATCAAAACGTCCAATTTTTTTTTTTCACAAATAGCAACGAACAAAAGCTATATCTTAATATATATAATTCTTCTGTACGTGTGTATGTCACTGAACTCCTCCTAAACGGCTGGACCGATTTTTATGAAATTTTGTGTGTGTGTGTTTGAGTGGGTCCGTGGATGGTTTAGATTCACAATTGGACCCAGTAGGTGGCGCTGCAATAGGGTTCTAGAATTTATTTTTTATTTTTTAGGGAATTTTTTTGGGGTGATTTTTTGCATATCAGAACATGTAACCTCAAAATTTCACCCCCTCCCCCGCCAACCATCCCCCCCAATATTTATAATAATGAATATAATATTAATAATTGACCGTTAAAAAAATCATAAGTTCATCAATAATTGACCGTTAAAACCTTCTGAAAAGTTCATGAATAATTGAACTTCTGAGAATAATTCATAGTTATGTTTGTTTTTCGATACAGCTGATATTTGTGGAGTTGTGGGCGAAATGCCAAAAATGAAAATATGTTTTATTTTGTATGTTGTCTTGACAAACATTGAATTTGTAATATTTGTGTAGCTCACTTATTGGAGTTCATTGTGAATTTGTAATTGTGATGATCACATAGTATTTGTTTTACTATCGAAATTAATTATGCCACCCAAACGGAAAGCCAACGTTCGGGCAGGACAACGTATGTCAGGTCCGCTAGTTCATTATAAATAATTAGAGCTGTTAATTTTATTTTAACATATTAGACCGTATCATGTTTTAATCAGATGTATAAAATGACTCTTAAAAATCATTTAAATCATATTCCCACTTTTTTTAAAACTGTAAATAATAACATTTGGAAACTCGATGATATTTATTTATTTGAGTTATTTAACGTGCACTTTATGAACCGAATGATTATACAGGATGATTGATAATTGTATACAATAAAGTGGTGCAATGAAATCTACACTGAAAAAGAAACAAAAAGTCTCATAACGACATTTTCCTGGGAGTTCTTAAATATTGAGAGACTGAGAGGGACCGGTCAGACAGAGACTACAGCTATGTCTTAGAGTTATTTATTGACCTGGGTATTGGAACATTGCGCCTTCATATATGATGTTTTAAGTGTCCACCATTGCATTCACAACACAGTTAAGCCCCCACCTGCACCAAGACTATCCTGTTCGTTGGAAGATGTACGGAATATCCCAGATCGTATTTCCAGCAGCCACAGTTGTATTCCACATATGTTCTTTCATGTTGTTCCATTGGGAGTACATAATTCCCTTCATGCGATCCCAGAACCTTATATTAATTGCGAGGCGTAAGATCAGGAGATCGCGCTGGCTATGCGACAGGCCCGTCGCGTCCAATCCATCGACTGGGTTAGTATCCGTCCAAATGACGTCTCTACGCGCGGTCGTAATGTGCAGGGACTCCATCTTAAAGCAACAACATGTTCAGCCACGTTGCCAGCGGAAAGTCCTCCAGGAGCTGTGGGAGAGCGGTCTGCAGAAAGTTTTCACCTCAGGGTCGTGCAGGAATGTCGTACGGTACAAGTAGCCACCTTCCGGTACTGACAAATCTCTAAAAATCCTGTTAGGGCGCTTTCACGGGGTGGCCCCTGGGCAATGTGACGGACGGTGGTTCTCAAGTTACCCAAGGTAGGCTGCTATGGAAGGGCTGGCACTGGTTTTTTCGGGTGCCCGAGTACCTGGAATGGCACTCATGGACTTCGGTCCATGTCTGGCGAGAAAGTTCCGTCCCGATAGATATCAGTGGTTGCACTGTAAAATGTCTCTGAGCCCAGGGACAGTGTAGCTGGGAATCCCTTCGGGGGATCTCTTCGGAGATGTAGAAGACTCGAATGTCCAAGTAGAATATCACGCACAATACTCGCCCAAACGTTGATGGAGAATTTATATTGCGTGTGAACGTTCAGGGTGGAATTTGGATTTGTTTCGGCCCAAATGTGCTGGTTGTGGAGTGACATTGCTTTTTATAGTAGATCTTGTTTCATCCACTGCCAGTAATTTGCTGAGGAATTATGGATCTGTGGCGTCTCGGTGCACCAGACATTCGCAGAATGTGCCACGGCGTTCGAAATCGAGAGCTGAATTCAACTCCTGTACAGATTGCAAATGGAAGGGGTACATTAATAGGCTATGTAATGTTCTCCACACGAACGTCTGTGACAGGTGATGACGTGCAGTTAATCACCTGGTACTTGAGTCCGGCGAGCGTTTCCACGGACTGCAGAATTGCCTCTTCCGCTGCAATGGTCCTACGATGTCGCGGTCTACCAGCGTTGCCAATCATAGCTGAAAAGCGACCAGTTTCACCTCAAGCAACGATTCAAAGCCACAAACGTTCTTGTATTTGGGTGCCGCCGGCCAGTAAAACGCATACACGCAGGGGTAGTGAAGCTCTGTCGTTCCTCGGCGTTAATAAGTCTCATATCGGTCAGTTCCTTGTCTGTGTATTGATCCCCTATCTTACTGGCCGCTTTCAATAACAGCAAGATACTGACGGTGATGTTCCATACCTCCTTTGGCACGCCGAATGACGTATGTACAATGCTACGCCGCAATGTTGCATATCTCGATAACAAAGCTGTCCCAGCCACGATGGCATGAATTAAAAATATTACAATTGTATATGCATTCTTACTCCGTTTGGTTAGTGAACCAAAGATAAAGTACAATACATTAATTCATAAAGAGAAATTATTGGATGCTCTCTTGATAACTTTAAGATGAAACTTAATTTAATAAATCAAATAAGACATATTTTTAGAACTCAAAATTTTATTGACTTTTAAATCAAGGTTTGTGGTCGAAAGTGGGATTCTTTTTTTTTTTAATCGGGGTTTATTTAATCTCAAATAATAGTAAGTAAAGTACTTAAAGGCGAGAACACGTTTTAACACTTTATTCCAAAGAAATTCGAAATGTTCACGCTGGCAATACTCTGACCCCATTGTAGTTTTTTGTCCCATTATGTTGACTGTCCAAACTACGATGAAAAGAATTGTGGAATTCCTTTGAGAAATCTTACATGGAACGAAATGTGTAGAGAAAAAAAATACCGAGAAAATATAAAAATAAAAATACTTGTTCGAGGAAGAGAAAGTGAACTTTTTACTCTAGTTTTTTTTTTTTTTGTTCTGTAAACTTCACTATTGTACAACTGCCAGGAAATATGAAGCTGTGCCGTGAAATAACATTTCGTTGGAAATATTTATAAACCATACATAGAAATCAAATTCCATTCCACAAAACGTACCCAACGTTACCCATTCTCACATTCTACGTGAAATATCCTTAAAATTCCACATCTTCATCCATGTCCATTTAATTGGTCATCACTGGTCACACCTGCTTCGGCGACTGCATGGTCTAAGGCGTCAATCTCCTATTAAACTATACTGATGATCTGGTCTCGAATCCCAGTCGGGTGTACTGAGGGTGGTCCTTCCAAAAAATATTTTCTAATCTCCACCCACGCAAATATGAGTACACTTTCTTTAAATATAGCTTTCTTCATCCCTAAAACCGCTGGGATAATTAGTATATACTGTAACCCGAATGATTTAGTACAAGGTGGTGCTAAAAGAAAAAGAAAATCACATGCGTACAACACAAATGGGTAGTAATACGCGGTGATGAAAAAAAAACGTGCCGTTGAAAGAGCGGATCAAGATTATAATCTCGACCAGTTGCAATGCAATGTAGTTTTTTACCACTGTGGTTTCTCTATCCCATTTCCACGCTGATCCGGCTGTATTTTCTAGAAATTTATCTTCCTTAGTATTAACTCTTAAAACATAGCCGTTAATAAACTTAATGATGATATAAAATCAAAATTAAGTGTCCAGTTCAAGTCACTAGGTAATTATTTCCACATTTACTTCGACTAACAATGATTAAAAATTGAGTAGTTAATTGTGTGAGTTGAGAAATTTGGAATTTAAATACAGTGATATGATATCGCCCGACTGGTCTACATCACTAGTATTCTAGTTTGTGGAGAGATTAGCCAGTACGTACTAATGTACCGTTACCCAGGAGCTGCCCGAATGTACTAATCGTACATACTTTCTGTGGAAGATCCTTCCATGTCCCGATGAGATGATGGTAGTGAATATGAGGGTGTGGAACCAGTAGGAACACTTAAACCTAACTTTAGCCTAACTAACCAAACCCTGGTGATCTTTAGGGTGATTCCTATTTAGGGAAAATGTGTCAGCCGGGAATCGGACCCTGAACGACCAGGCTCGTAGCCAGGTGCAATGACTATTACACTATTGGGCCGGTTGACATCTAAATAATAGTACTCGTATTAAAAGTGTCAAATGTCCATTGGAATTTTCCCCCTATGAATATCGTTAATCTGTCATAAAGGAAACTAAACTGGATTCTTTTTAAAATCCATCCACGCCCCATAAAACCTTTTTACTTGGAGGAGGTTCGTTAAGAAGATTTATTATCAAAGAACCTTTACAATTTGTCACGATATGTTACCGTTCACATGGAATCCATATAAAAAAATACAATGGTACTTGAAATCGCATTGTATTTCCTGTGGGGTTTTTTAAAAAGTACTAACACTTTTCAAACATTAATCTGCATGTTTTGTATATCAATAACAAAGTTCTGTAATAAAAAAAAAATCTCTTCGAATAGAGGCCATGAAAAAATAAAATAAAATAGAATCGCTAACTGTCATGTTGTTAACATAAAAGAGAGATTAATTTGAAATTCAAATTCAATTTTTTAGTGTTGCTTCTAGTTAAAGTCTTGTAACTTAAAATACAACTTAGTGTAGTTATTTTTGTCGGTAAAAATTGAAAAATACTTAAATCAGTTTGAAAGGCAAAGGGAACTCAAAACAAAGCATAAAACCATTAGCTTCTGATTTGTAAATCAATCTCTGTAATACTTCCATAAAAAATAAATTGTTTTGTACAGTACATCAAAATATGTATATTTTTATATTTATAGATTTGATAATTCCATGCAATATTTATTTTCCATCACCACAAATACCACATTTAGCTTAAAAAATGTGTAATGCATGTTCACGATGTATTTTATTTCTCTAATATTTGAAAAATCTGTAATATTTTTTTATTAAATGCCAAGCTTTCAATCACAAATCACAAAATGCTACGAATTGAATACAAAACGTAAAACATAAATAAAATAATCCTTTAGGACAGAAAAAAAAAATAAACCCTAAACATTTCCCCAACAAACATTACGGCGACCTTAACAAAATACATTGACCTCAAAACAGTATGTATCTGTAATCAAGTTTGGTCATTTATTAACACCCCTCTCAACCTACTTCCTACCCCCTCTGATGGACATAGAAGACAATCACCAGGGTGGAGGCGAACCGGGGGGGGGGTAACATGTGCCCTCTATAAATCAGTCAGTTAATGGTGGATTGTGTACTGCCAGCCAATGAAGAGATGGGAGGAAGGGGTTATATTGGGATAGAGTTGTCCTGTGGTGGGGGGCAGGGGGGTGGGGATAGAGTACGAGGTTGTTCTGGAGGGGGTGTTCAATTACCAGTACTTGTCCCCATCTTGTCATTTTATGTACTTAACCACCCACATCCGAGAGCAGTTGCAATTACAGCCATTCAATGAGTCTCACGGTTACACCAACACCTAAGTCGTTTAAAATGTGTTTAGCAATTTTTTTTTGTTATTTATTTATTTATTGAATAATAAGTTGTTGTGATGTTTCAATTGTATGAATTTTAGCTGCATGATAAACGAATTTTATTTTTTTTAATTTTAACTTCATGTCCTGGTCCTATAGCCATAGCCAAACAAAAAAAAAAATTGTTGATGGTAACATTTATTGTAACTTGTAAACGTTAGTTTGTTTTTATTTAAGGCACTAAGCATGCACTTTTCTGAACCGATTGATTATATCAGCACACGAGAATGTCTATATGAGTAAGAGCGACTAACAATTTAGCCGGTAAAAGTATCTTGACCTACCTTCCATAATCGACATGGGATTGACGGCGTTACTTCCCTTGTGAGCCCACGAGTAACGGGTCTTGAAGCGAGCAATTTACCCTAGGACCACCGATGTCGACACTAAAATAGTTTCAAACAAATTATTAGTAAACTGAATAAAGTAAAATTGAATCCGTGAGATTACTTTTACAAGTCCTAGTATTATTAATAAAAAAAAGCCTTTATAAAACATATTTAAAGATACTCCAGTTTAAATAGCGATTATTAATTAAGTATAAGACCTTGATTGTAATAAAGTATGATAAGAACAAATAATTTATAGAGTCCACTTTATATTTTTTAGCACCTTATCTTACTGCCTATTCGTGTTGTACACCCTAGAATACCCGAACCACAATCTCATCATCAGCAGTCTAGTATATTGCGAGGGTAAGCGCCTTATATCATGCGGCCACCGAGGTAGGTTCCACTTCAATTATAATTGAATATCAACCATTCCCACTCTAGGAATGATGTAAAACGTATTATTCTCGTCTAAGGACTTATCGACACAAAATAAGCCAATATTCTCATAAATACAACTGCAAACTTAAAACACCTAAAACTAATTAAAGGAATTAAAAATGGCACTAAAGTTATTGCACGTAATATGGATGAGTGAAGGTTAACGTAAAACAATGAATGAATGAACAATAAATAGAGTGTAGAGAAATTGATTAAATATTAAAGAAAAACAAACTTATTTTGTAAGAAAATTTGTTTTAATTTGTTTTATTACTGTGACATTCAGAATACACAAACCAATATTTTCGCCGGTTATTTACGATTGTGAAACATGGCCTCTTACCATAAATGACGAGAAGAAATTTACGGGTTTCTAAAACGAAGTATGAAGGAAAATATTGGGTCCAAAAAGAGAAATTAGTAGTTCCTTGCAGGGCACGGATTTTTATAGCATGGCTTGCTTTTTTTTCCACATCACGGATAATCCTTATGGACACATAAACTCTGTTCGTAAAATCCGATTTGAAAAATGTTGATAGGTAATTTTTTAATAATGTTTAGTAATTTTAGATTACTAGGTAAAGTTTTCACGCTTTGAATATTTCTTTAGTCATTTATAGGAATTAATGTTGAATATTTTTTTTTAATTCGTGAATATTCAAACATAAGCTTTTTCAGCAAAAAGCTGTCAGACTGACAATACATTGTGTGTTTCATAACGTGGTTTCTGTATAATTTTTACATATGTAGTAGGAAAATAGACTAGTTGTGAATCCCTACAACTAAGCTGTAAAGATTTATTTGGGGGGTGGTATATATTGCTTCTTAAGCAGGTATTTGTCAATTTGTGTTCATGTCTAACAAAATGCAAGAGTTTAATTGATAATGGATTTACATATTTAAATATATTTATATTTATGCATTATTTTAGAGTTTTGGTTTTCATTTTTGGATGATTTTTTTTGCAAATTCTAAGTAATTTTTTTAAATATAATTTTTAGTGATTTTTAATAAATTTTACAATATTTAGATCATACAAATCTAATTTTTGTTTATATTTTATTGAATTTTGAGTACAGTTTCCAAAATAAAATATTCTCGTATTATTCATATGAATCTGACCAGATTCAAATATTTTAGTTCCTAGTTATTAATTTTTTTGTTACAATAGTCAAATGATTTCTCCGTTTATCGTATCAAAGTTAAATCCCTCCCATTTGTATTCCAATATTTGCTGTGTAAATATAAACACGGTGATACCAACAAGGGTGGCAGTCATTTAGCAACTCATGAATGGACAGAGGGGGTGGTTAACCCCTCCGCCCGCACACCCATAATCCTCCATACTCGGCGACAACATTCCTCAATGGAAATGTGTCGGGAATCAAACATCAGAATACATCTACCACAGTTAGGAAGTTTGATTGATTTGTCATGAAAAGAAAGAATAGAGATCGATTGGTTTGATCGATAGGACACAATAGTATTTAATAACCAGATATAGGTATACCGTTGTTTTTATTAATCTTATAACGAGATTCATTGTCATGCCAGGATTACGATCAACTTAAGTGTAAAGTAATTTAACGTTCAATCAACGTCCAGGGTTCTAGTGGTCAAGAGTTCTTGGCTACAGATACATAAATCCGGGTTTCGATTCCCGGCGATTCCAGATTGATTTTTTTCCCTCTGAAGCAGTGGGTTCGGAATGGGGTCAAACAGCCCCTTGAGAACAAATGGACTAATTGAATGATTAAGTAGCGACTCCGGTCTAGTAAACTGAGATTAACAGTTCGTTGTTCTGACCACATTACACCCTCTATTCGTAGAATTTGGCACTATCTTTGCCAACAGATGGTGGCTGCTTGGTGGATATGGCTTAGTTAAAGACTGACACGATTTAGGTTTTTCTTTTTCTTTTAGGCTACAAGTACTTGCAACAAAAGATTTACTGCATATACAAAATAAATTATGAGAAGAGGCTATGATGTTTTGGGGATCTCCAGATGTGGACAAACTCGCTAGTATATTGAAGAAGGCGTCTACACACCATAAACGGATGAAGTACTAAATAGCCGTGTTGATGTAGTTTGTCATACGATTGTCTCGTCAGAACACGTGGAACCCTTCCCTAAACGTTAACATAACGAGAAACTTCTCCCCTGAAAAACTTTTTACGTTAAGTTAACTTTATCATGATGCCTTCTGCATCAGCAGAGAAACTTTACGTTACATTACGTTGACGTTAAGTTGTTCGTGACCCCGGCATAAAGAGTTCACATTGGTAGAAATAATCATGCAATAGGCATATTTTACAAAAATTTGTATTCTTTAATTGAGATATGAATCAATATTAAATGGTTTTATCTACCATTATCAAGCAAATTATATGTAAAGATACAATTAAAAACAAAGCGAAAAAAGTTAAAAGTAAAACAGGTAATTTTTAAAATCTAGTAAAAATACTGGAATGTTTGTTAATTTCGGACATTTAATTTAAAGATTAAAATAATAGTTCTTTGGAAACAGCCAAAAAAATGAAATTAAGAATTAGGCACGCTAATTTAAAACATGCCCTATCACCCCTTAAACAAGGGTTGTGAAGTGACAGAAGAAGTATTTCCCCATTAATCTTAAAACTATCCTGTTTTAAACACAATTTATATGACTTTACACTTCAGGGCCTGGATTCACTAACGAGTGCAATTCTGCTCCGGCGCAAATCTAGAAATGGCACAACTTTGCACCCAAAATACTCCAAAAGATGCGTTTTATTATTTTCTCCATTTCCGTAATCACTAAACAAGGTGTAAACTAGTGGCAAGATTATGGTGACGTCACCATAAACGTCATCAATTGCTCTCTTATCGACTAATCCTTGTGAAGAATTTACTTTCAAAGTCAAGGCTACTTTATTTTAAATCTCTAATGAAAATGAGAGCAAATACAAAGATTTCTAAACATGTTGCTTATAAACCAGCAATAAAATTAAAAGCGGCCTCTTTCTGAATGCTTTACAAAACCAATATTAGCACATTATTTAGTATTTATTTATATTATTAGATTAAAGCTTAAGTTCCATTAATAAAACATTTATAGAAACTTTAAAACTTGGAGGAATACAAACATCTTTGGATCTAGACAAAGATTACACATTTCGTGGTTTTGTTTTGTAATAATGCAAGAAATGACATTGCGTTGTTTGAATGTAATAATTCAACAATAAAAGGTACGTGATTGTTTTGTTACCACTGTCTAAATATAAACAAATTTTTTGCTTAACAGACGTATGTTATTTTAATGTCTTTATAATTAATTGGAGTACAGTTAGGTAACTAACTGTACTTTAAGCCCATACAATAATATGCCACCATTAAAATTCATTGAAGTGACAATCAGGATCTAATAGTTGCGCCTACTCTCGAGTGGTGGCAAATAAAAGGCGCAACTTTGCTCTCAAATTGCGCCTGCTCCTTTTAGTGATTAGGGATTTGGGCACATCTTTCAAACTTACGCCGGTGCAACTATTTGCTCCCGTTAGTGATTCCAGGCCCAGTTTGATGAAAAATAAAATACTGTTAGCTTTTCTTCTACATAAGCGGCCTAGTGGGAATTCTTTCCGGAAAATCTGGAAAACACAGGAAATTAGGTATTAAGAAAATAGTGGGAAACCTGTAACTTATATATCTTACATGTAGGCTAAGTGTTTTTGTATTTTAAAAATGGCTTGAAATAAATTTTACCAAGTGGAGTTGAGAATGACACCAATTTAAACAGGTCTACAATGAATATCAACACACAAGCTGTAAATTAATTTAATCAAATATATATGGTTGGAATTGTTGTGTTTTAAAATCAAAATAATATTCTTTATCACAAAGCTATCTACAATATTTTTACTTTTTCGCTAGAGCCTAAGCTATTTTACCGATCAGGCTAAAAATTGGTATCTAGGGTTTTCATAGGGCTGCCCCAAGGGGTTTTTGGAATTAGATATTTAAACCTAAAATTAAGGGTAGTTTACTGAAGGGCAAAAAGAGAAAAAAGTTGATTTTATTAAAATCGGCTCTAACGATTTTAATTAAATTTCATTTCAAAACATTTATAAATATTTTAAACAAAATGGCTACTCTCAATATTTCGGAAAAATGACTCAAGGGCTCCGGTCTGATGCGTAAATTATCTTCTTTTTTTTTTCATATCTCCTAAACTATTTGATACGAAGTTACTTATCATTGCAAATATGTAGGTTTATTCATAGTACAAATCTTTTATTTTAAGTATAATTATATAAAATCTTTAACTTTCACGCCATACTCAATTATATATAGATATATATAAAAATATATATATATTAATTTTTAGAAAAGTAAAGGTAAAATATTGCGATCGTAAAAAAAATCTAACCCGAAATGTTGATGGATCTCGACGTCTCATTAACCCCCGAACTCTAAAAAGTGGTGTTTGTGATGCCGTCTGTCTGTGTGT